>JADLZK010005679.1:0-50736 GCA_015847255.1 Hyparrhenia diplandra | reverse complement strand
GAATATCTTGTTTGGCAAGATCTATCACCGTTGATAATCCCGCCGGATCACCGACACGGTGGTTTCACTTGGGAATGTCAACGGCGCATTTCTCGCGCCGTTATTAGAGATGGGTTCTAAACCTCATTTCTAGTGATTGCGCTTAAGAAATGCAACACATATTTAATTCCATCAAATTTTATTTTATTTTAGCATGTTTACATTTCAGCAATATTGCATTGAAAAAAATCCAAAAATAGAATAAGCAAACTCTTCTTTTGTGCCTTAATGCTTATATATATGAGCTATAAAAATGTTTAGTCTTAGTCCCTTGTTGAAATGATGAATAGTTGCTCTGTCTTATGCTTTGCACATTACCTAGTTTATAATTCAAGTTCTCTAAAGTTTGGGTTTAGTGGCTAATTCTAAAACTCATCCCGAAAAAAAAAAACCGATTCATGTGGGTTGCATATGCTCTATCTGGTCTAAGTTGTTGCCAAATATGATATGGTACAAATGGATTTGCTATGACTTCGTCCAAAAGAGAAACTTGACATCCGAATCTATGCTTTAAAAAAAAAAAAAAAGAGAAAATGTTTTTGGGCTATGCTAAAAAAAAAAAAAGAATGAGATGAAAATGGACAAGTGTCCGAGGGCGAGTAGAGCCCACATCTCTAAAAAAAGAAAGAAAAGAAAAGAGAGGAAATAAAAAGACAAAGTCTAGGCGAGCGAGCCCACCTCTCCAAAAAAATATATATAGCAATAAAGCCCATGCTTTCTCGAAAAGAAATAAATATTATCTAAATAAAATCCCGGATAAAATGTTGATCAAAAGGATGAATGATAAGCACCTCTCGTTATAACCGTTCTATCTCGGCAACCACTAAGGCTTTGAGAAAAAATTTGAAAAGCCCCGCTACGATGAAAGGTAATAAAAGGGTGGGAAAAAGATGTGCCATTTTATTCAAACTCTAGTAGACACTCTTATTATAACCCCGGCACTTGTAAAACGTGTCGGCATAGTAGCAACTCCCGATCAACAACCAAGTACTTATCTCTTTTTGCTCGAGGACGCGCAAAGGGTAAGCTTGGGGGAGTTTGTTGACGGTAACCAGCGACATATTTTTTCCGTCAACTTACTACCATAAAGGGGAGTAAAATTAAACCTTTTATACTCATATACTTTTTATCACTAATAAATTCCACTTGTAGTGTCTTGTATTTTATTTTTTGATATAATAAAAGCAAGTGGAAAATCTCGACCAAAATAAGCCTTCGAAAGCCATTTGTGCAAACCCAAGCCCAAGAAGCAAATCGACCCAAAACATCAAATGGGGCCGAGCACAGCCCGCCCACAACTTCGGGCGAGATCACACCCACCGAGACCCAGGGCGAGGCCGAGCCCAGGGGGGGCGCGCGCACACACTGCGGCCGCACCCTCCCCGAGGCGGTTTCGGCCCACCCTCGGGGGCGGTTCGTGCACTTTCCAAACGGGGTTTCCCGCCTCGTTGGGTCGGTTTATGCAAACAAGGAAGGTTTACCAGGTCGGTTTTGATGTAAATTAGCACTTAGGCCCCTCCTCCAAGTGTATAAGTAGGCCCCTCTCTCCCTCTCTCAACACACACCACTTGGAGTCCAAGAAAAAACCAAAGAATCGCTCTCTCTACCACCTCTACCTCTCTTCTTCTACTTCTTCTTTCTTCTTCTTCTTTCTTCTTTATTCTTTCTAGTAAACACTTGGAGTAGAAGAGCTACAAGGAGGGCTTGTCTCCTAGAAGAAAGTGCTTTGGTAATACATCCACTCTATGGAGCATTCTTCTATTTGCAAGTCTTATATTTATGTTCTTGGCCTAACTTATGAACTAGAGTATAGTTTTGTTCATGTTCTTGTGTTGGTATATGAACTAGCATATAGTTTACATATCATAATCTTGACATGTTCATTACTGATTCATCATCGATCATCATATGCCTAACTTGATTAGAGGTGGATATCGGTTCGTTGTTCCTTCGGGTTTGCTCTTGTTCTAGTCCGTCCATTCGACGAGTGGGGATCCTGGGGGACAAGAGTAGTGCTCTAATATGCGGGCATGGTGCCCGGGTATTACGACACCGCGGATATGAGGGCATGCCACGGTTGAGGGGTAGGCGGCTTGGTCGTGACAAGCCTTGACCGCCCCTTGAAATCCCCCACGTCGTATGTTCTCGTGGGAGTTCGTAAAATGCTTCCTATCGGGCCGTATGGTATCCAGGGAGTCTCCCCGCTATCCTAGACCTAACCATGATTAAATCGGTTTGCATATGATCCTAACTATTCATTTGTATGGCCATGACTAGATACATTAGAACTACTCCATTAGGTTATTCATTTATTCATTTATTCTTTATCTATTTTCTTTATCCTTTTGGTGGTGGATTCTTAAGTGTGTGTCACACTATCCATGAACCGTTATTGCTTACCCCGCTGTTATGAACATTTTGGTCTAAGCAAACACATGTTCCTCTATTCGAGATGCCATGCTAATTTATTAATCACATGCCTTCCTTTGGGAAAATATAAATAACGATACCACGAATACTTCGGGTGAAATGCTACAATGATAGATCCGTGCGCTTGCGTATGAATATCTAAGATGGCAAGATCTATCCCGTTGACAGCTTCCATTTCGGATCACCGACATGGTGGTTTACTTGGGAATGTCGGCGCGCATTTCGACGCTCTTATTGGGGATGGGTTTTATACCGTTTCCTTTTGATTGCGTTAAGAAATGCCAACACCCCTCAACCGTGGCGTGCACTCATATCTGCAGGTGTCGTAATACCCGGGCACCATGCCCGCATATTAGAGCACTACTCTTGTCCCCCCCAGATCCCCACTCGTCGAATGGACGGACTAGAACAAGAGCAAACCCGAAGGAACAACGAACCGCTATCCCACTTCTAATCAAGTTAGGCATATGATGATCGATGATGAACTGAGATGAACATGTCAAGATTATGATATGTAAACTATATGCTAGTTCATATACCAACACAAGAACATGAACAAGACTATACTCTAGTTCATAAGTTAGGCCAAGAACATAGATATAAGACTTGTAAATAGAAGAATGCTCCATAGAGAAGATGTATTACCAAAGCACTTTCTTCTAGGAGACAAGCCCTCTCTTGTAGCTCTTCTACTCCAAGTGCTAACCAAGAACTAAGAAGAAGAAGAAAGTAGAAGAAGAAAGAAGAAGTAGAAGAAGAGAGAGAGGTAGAGGTGGTAGAGAGAGAGATTGCTGGTTTGTGGACTCCAAGTGGTGTGTGTTGAGAGAGGAGGAGAGAGGGACTACTTATACACTTGGAGGAGGGGCCTAAGTGCTAAATTACACCAAAACCGACCTGGTAAACCTTCCTATTCTCGAGCAAACCGACCATCCAACGGTGGGAATCCCGATTTGGCGGTGCACGAACCGCCTCCCCGAGGTCGGGCCGAAACCGCCTTAGGGGGAATGTGCGGCCGCACAGTGGAAAGCGCCGCACACCCCTAGGCTCGGCACCGGGCCTCGGTGGGGTGTCTTCCCTTGTCTTGAAAAGTTGTGGGCCGGGCTTGGCTCGCCCGCTTTTGATGTTTTGGGTCGATTTGCTCCCCGGGCTTGTGTTTTGCAATAATGCGCTTTCCTGATGGCGTACTTTGGTCGATTTTCCACTTGCTTTTATTATAAATCTGCAAAATAAAATAATAGACACTACAAGTGGAATTTTATTAGTGATAAATGCATATGAGTATAAAAGGTATAGTTTTACTCCCTTTATGGTAGTAAGTTGACGGAAAATATGTCAGTTGGTGACCGTCAACACTCATCTCGCATCTTGAGGCATCGAGCTCAAAGACTTGACGCCCAACGGGTCTTTGCTTCTTTCGGCCTTCTCCATGCTCTGCGAGGGGTGGTTGGGGATTCCTCCCCAACTGGGAGCTCTTCAAGCACTACGTCTTCACGAAGATCCAACCACCATTGCCGGGCGGGAGGCGGCCCAGCTCCGATCGCCGCGTGTCGATGCGGCTGGCAGGGAAGGTTCGGAATCCTTCCGGAGGATGACTTCCGTCGGCCAACCCCGTGGGAGGAAGGAGTGGTTCTATCTCAAGAACGACCCTCTCACCCTCTCGCCCGGTTCACCGGGCCGCATTCCTTCGCCAAAGGGGCGCCAACCCGGGCGCCGAAGGCCCACACGACAACACCATGGAGGATGGGAGGCGGCCGTGAGCAAGATCAAGGTGCCCGGGACGCCGGGCTAACGGTGAACCACATCATCGAGGCCCGGCTCCGCAAGGCGGTGGTGCCTCCGGGGTCGGACTCTCCCGGATGTGGGAGATGAAGGAGGAGGAGGCCCCGTTCTCGGGACGACAAACGCCCGTCTCACCGGCCGACCCCGTGTGGAGTTTTGGATGAAGCAAGTGACGAAGACGGTGAGGGCGCCGTGAGCTCCCCTATCATCCTCCCCGATCCGAGACCCTCTCTCATACTGCAAGTGCCGGTTTTTCGGCCTCCGCCGCTCCTTCGTTGTCTTGAGTCTTCTTACGAGCTCGAGCTCTACAGTTGGCGTGGTGCGTCCCTTCGGCTCAACCTCCTTCCCGTGGGCGAGGTCGACACCCGCCGCCGCCCAGCGGGCCCCCGTCGGAGGAGCGAGGGAGGCGGCTGCGTCCAAATGGAGGCGGCGAGCGTGCGGTCGAGGAGGTGGAGCCCGCCGTCGAGCCACGGGGTGAGCCCTCGGCTGTCCGACCGGCGCCCTCGGCCCGGGGAGGTTGGGACCTCGTCGGGGCCAGTGAGCCCACTGCCCACGGTGATGGCCTTGAGCGCCGGCCACGCCAGCTCCACAGCCCTCGCTCGTCACCGGCGCCCAAGCCCCGACACGCAGCCGTAGCCGTTTCGATCGGGGCGACTCGGGGCTCGCGTAGCCGAGGCGGCAAGAAGAAGAAGCAGAGAGGGTGGCCGCGTAAGCTCTCCACCCTTCGTGTCGTTGTTGGTCAGAGCGGTTGACCACGTGCATTGACCTCCGGGCCGTGTTCGGGCGGCGACGGGGTGTACCACGTGGAAACGCCCGAAGACGACGTGCGGCGAGCCCGGCCGCACGGCTCGGGCTTAGAGATGACGAGCCGATGGCGCCGCCGACCATGAGCTCAGGCCGGTGAGCTCGAGCGCCGGCGCCGGGCGAGTTCGGGACGGCGATGGCGAAGCCGGCCGCTGAGCGGGGCGACGCGGCGAGCGCGGGAAAGGCTTGAGGATGATGGCGCCCTTTCCTTCAAGGGGACGTTGTCGACCAGCGCTCGCCGCTTTCGGGAGCCTCCCGTGCTCGACTCTCGTCGGGCGCCGACCGTCCCCTCGTGGGCGAGCATTGAGGACCGTGTTGAGCTCGGTCAAAGAGCTTGACCGGCGCCCAGGGGCGCCCGGTACTCAAAGCTGCCGCGAGCTCCTCGGCGCGATGGAGATGGGAGGAGGCGGTTCAAGGAGACCCCGCCACCGAGGAGCCGCCGAGAAGAGCCCGCTGCGAGGTCGGGCCCCATCCTCGCCGAGGAGGTCGCCGACATCTCCGACGACGCAGGACGCCGACGTGGCGGCAAGGGCCGTGCGGACCGCGATGAGGGCCCGGAGGACGGCCATCGGCGGTGCCGCCACCTCGAACTCGCCGCCGCGTCGGGTGCCGTTCTCGCCGTGGGGCGATCGGTTGACGGGGCCAAGGTGTCGTCTTGTTGTCGCAGCGACGAGCCCTCCGGCCGGGCGTGGACATCGTTATTCCCCGCCTATGCCCGGTCGCCCTGCGGCCGTCGCCGTTCTTCCGGAGGAGGCGGAGTCGTCGACCATTGAGCCGGGCGAAGTGCGCCGTCGTCTTTCCGAGGTTTGTCGATCGTCAATGTCGCGGTAGTCGGGGCTTCGCTTTCGTGCCTTCTATCCTTTTAATCGCTTGTGGTTTGCAAGGCGTAAGGGAGGCCATCGGGGGGATATAACCGCGACAAAGACCTCCCCGAGGGCCGGTGGTTTTAAAGGGCGGCCGACGACATTGTGCGCGGAGATGTGCGACGAGCTTGGCTCGCGGCCCCGGACCGGCCCTAGAGGCCCTGGCGGAGGAGGCGGCCGACCTCATTCGCGGAGCGGAGGAGCGGGCTGCCAAGGAGGCTGGGAAAGGTGGAGACCGCGCTGCAGCGAGCGGCCCGGGCGGGAGGAGGAGCTCGAGCTCGCCCACAAGTGATAGCGCGACAAGATGCAGGAGGAGCTCGACTCCCTTCGCCGGAGGCTTGACAACAAGGAGCTTGAGCGCTCGGCGCTTGAGCGGAGCCACGAGTCCTCGCGGAAGGACAAGGATTGAGCTTGCGAGCAACTCCACCACCGTGACGCCGAGCTCGAGGGTGAGTGCTCTTGCCCTTGTCATTCTTGTCTTGTTTGTTTGGCGTTCGAGGCCGACGCCCTCGTCGGCGGGACTTTAGCCTACGACCGTGAAGCTTCCAAGTTGTGGTGCGACCTCCGCACCTCTGAGGCGGAGCGGGCTCGGTTTGAAGCCGAGAATTATGAGCTGCGGGCACAACGAGCAAGAGCTCTACGACGAGCCATGGAGCAGCGGGCTCTCGCCTCCTCTTTGCGTCCCCCATGGCCTTGTGGCTCGTGTCCAATCCGTTGTCTTTGTTTTGCGGGCGAGAAGCGTAAATCCCTGAAGGCGATGGGGAGGCCGAGGGAGTCGGGAGCTCGCCGCCTCCTCAAGCCTCTCTTCACACACACGCAAGGCGCCAGGAGAAGGAGGCGGACTGACGGCCGCACCAAAGAACCTCGTCTAAGCGAGGAAAGAGCTGGAGCCTCCAAGAGTATGCCGCTAAGGCCGTGGAGGAGGCCGAGAGCTCGGCGCCGCGCGTGAGGGTCTCGTCCCAGGTTGAGGCTGCCGTCTGCGGCGCCCTCGTGGTGGCGGCCTCCAAACCCAACGAGCGGGTGTCGACCATCCCGCACAAGGTGACGTCTGAGGATGCCGGCCACGTGGTCCACAAGGCAGGCGTCATCTTCCCCCACTACCCTTACCCGAGGTCGACATCGAAGAAGGGGTGGGCGCCGGGCGTTGACGATGCGCGTGTGGAGCGGAAGGCCGCCGCTGCCGAAACCACGACCGCGGAGCTATCCGCCGAGCTCTTCAAGCTTGCCACCGAGGAGCTCGAAGTCTCGAGCCTCCCCGCTGGGTGGAGACGGAGCGGCAGGGAGCCCGTCGAGGAGGAGGAAGTCGCAGACATCCCCGCCCGGTGCCCATGGACCAAGACCCGCCTGCGCAAGGATAGGAACCGAGGCTAGGCCTCTTTTGGTTGTGAGCTTATTAAGTCCTCGTAGTCGAGGCAAATTGTAAAAAACTTATGGCAGCTCATGTGTTAACTAATGGAAGTCGCTCTTCCCCTTTCATCGTACTGTTTCTACTTTGACTTTTTTGGTGAGCTCATGATTCGAGAGAGCCGGATGGTGGGCCGTTCCTCGCTGGCCGCAGGGGCGGCGGAGGTCGTTAGGCGCCGCACCATGCTCTAAGGCGATGAGCTCACGACTTAGTCGTTTCTCGAACGTCGTTTCGAGTTAAGGGGAGAGTGTGAGTTTGAGCTCATCGTTGAGCTCAAACTTGTAAGTTTTTGCGAAAAAAACGGTGTGTTAAAAACGGTGTGCACCCGCTCCTTGTAGCCCCCTATCAAGGGCGGGTCTTCACCGGGCGAAGGCCTGGTCGTTGCTCGATGTGCTAAGGAAAGAATTCAAATGCTTGCACATATTTTTGCATCGAATTTGTGCTTTTATTGAGCTCTCGTAGCTATAACATTTCGAAATACATTCGGGGTAGAAGCGACGAGCTGTTCGATGTTCCACGCGTTGGTGAGGACTCGGCCTTGGTGGTCCTTGAGCTTGTATGTGCCCGGTCTCAAAGACTTTTTTGGTCGATGGTGAAGGGACCTTCCCAAGGCGCCGAGCTTGTGCTTGTCCTTCGAGCTCGACTCGACGCAGACGTAGTCGCCCGGCGAAGCTCGCCCCTTGACGCGTGGCGGTCGTGATAGCGCCTCATGGATTGCGGTACTTGGTGGAGTGGATGAGGGCGATGTCACGGGCTTGTCGAGCCGATCGGCCGCGTCTTCGCCGGTTCCCGGTTGTTGTGCTCGTTGAAGGCCTGGACGCGAGGGCGAGCCGTCACTCGAGGCTCGATGGGGAGCACGACCTCGGACCGAAGATGAGGAAGAACGGGCGGTCCGCCCCGTAGCTGCGCTGCATTGTGCGAAGACTCCATACGGCCCGAGGGAGCTCGTACAGCCATCGGGCGGGCGTATTTCTGGAGCCTCTTGAAAATGCGTGATTTTACGCCCTGCAGGATCATGCCATTAGCTCTTTCTACCCGTCCGTTGGTCCTCGGGTGGGCGACGAGGGAGGTCGTGGTCGACGCGGATGCCGCGGATCGCTGCACCGGGCCGATGAAGACCTCTCCCACGGCTTGGTGCCGTTGTCGGTGATGATAGTGTTCGGGACCCCGAATCGTGGATGATGCCTGGTGAAGAACTTGACGGTTTCTCGCTCGACACCAATCGCGATGGGCATGACCTCGATCCACTTGGAGAATTTGTCGATGGCGACGGGAGGTGCGCGTCCCCGGCTGTTTTCACCCGAGGGGTCCTACCATATCGAGCCCCAAACCGCGAACGCCAGTGAGAGGGATCGTCCTGAGGGACCGCGCCGGGAGATGTGTCATTTGGCGAAGAACCGCATCCTCGCGAGTGTCGGATGACTCAAATGGCGTCCGCTACGGCGGTCCGGGCCAGTAGAAGCCTTGACCAAATGCCTTCCCAACGAGAGCTGCGTGGTGCCGTGTGGTGGCCACATTCGCCTGGGCGTGGATCTCCTTGATGAGCCCTCTCCTTGCTCGAAGGTGATGCATCGTTGGAGGACACCGGAGGCTCCGCGACGGTAGAGCTCTTCTCCGACGAGGGACGAAAGATTTTGCTCTTCGCGCCAGACGCCTTGACTCTTCTTGCCCGGGAAGCTTGCCTTCCTTGAACCACTAGAGCAGCGGGATCCGCCGGTCAGGCTTAGGGACCGTCGTGGTCGAATGACCTGGCCCCGAGCCGGCCCGGGCTTGAGCTCGTCGCTAGGCGGGCCCGTGATGGGCGAAAGCTGCGGGAGCCGCCTACCTCCATGGGTCCGAGCTCGGGTGTCGGCGATCGAGTTCGGCGTCCGCCGCCGGGGGTTCTCCCTTTGAGCCGTATTGATGGCTTGTGCTGCTCGTGCATGAAGACGCCCTAGCGGAACCGGGTACGGTCGGTCCGACGCGAGCTTGGCAAGGACGCGTCGGCGCCGTTGTTGAGGTGGCGATGAACGTGGTTGACCTCGAGCCCGTGGGAGGTGATCCTCGAGCTCACGGACCTTCCGATGGTATGCGATCTTCTTCGGGTTGGCGTGTCGACTTCTTCATGACTGGTTCTTCACGGCTCGAGTCGTCCCGACCTCGAGGTGCGGATGCCGAGCCCATGTGCGATCATAAGCCATTCACCAAAGCCTCGTACTCGGCCACATTGTTGAATGCGGGGAAGTGTAGGCGGATCGAGTACTTCATGCGTGCACCTTGTTCGGGGAGATGAAGACGAGCCCGACGCCGGCGCCGTACTTTTTATGGATCCGCTGAAGTATAACGCCCCGCACTCGATGTCATCGGGTGCAGGTGGCTTCTCGACCTCGGTCCACTCGGCGACGAAGTCGCCCGGGGCTGAGACTTTATGGCGTCCCTCGCGTAGGTGATGTCGGCTCCCATGAGCTCGATTGCCCACTTGGCCATGTGGCCCGTAACCTTGGGGCTACGGATGATCTCGCCGAGCGGGTACTTGGAGACGACCTTGACCGGTGTGAGTCGGCGTAGTGCTGAAGTTTGCGCGGGTGATTAAACGCGCGTACACGAAGCTTCGAGCTCCGTATAACGGGTTTTGGTGTCGGTGAGGACTTCCCACGATGAAGTACACCGGGCGCTCGTACCTTGAGCGGCGTGCCCTTCCTCCTCCCTCGGACGACGAGCGCGGTGCTTACCACCTTCGAGGTGGCCGAGATGTAGAGGAGGACCGACTTGTTAGGCGCAGCGCGCGGCAGTCACGGCGGGTTGGCAAGGAGTTGCCCCGATGAGTCGAGCCTTGCCGGGCCTCGTCGGTCCAGCGGCGCGCCGCCTTCAACAACTTGTAGAGTGGGAGGCTCCGTTCCAGAAGTCGAGCTATGAAACGACTTAGCGGGCTAGGGCACCCGTGAGTCGTTGTACGCATTTGACGCTCTTGATCGGCCCCATGTTCGTGATGGCGGCGATTTTTCTCCGGGTTAGCCTTCGATGCCACGCTCGGAGACGATGAAGCCAAGCAATTTCCCTCGGGGACTCCAAAAACGCACTTTTCTGGGGTTGAGCTTGACTCCGAACTCTGAGTTAGCGAGGACCTTTTCGAGGTCGGGGATGAGCTCTTTTTGAGTGTTTCGTCTTGACAACGATGTCATCGACGTATGCTTCTACGAGCTTTCCGAGGAGCTCTTTGAAGACTTTTCGCATGCACCTTTGGAAGGTGGCGCCCCGGCGTTCTTCAACCCGAAGGGCATTGTTACGCAATAACGACGCGCCAAACGGGTGATGAAAGAGGTGGCAAGCTGGTCGAAAGCTCGTTCAACGATTTGGTGGTAGCCGGAGTAAGCGCCGAGAAAAACGAGTGTCTCGCACCCGAGGTGGAGTCAACAATTTGGTCAATGCGCCGCAAAGGAAACGGATCCTTTGGGCATGCCTTGTTGAGACCCGTGTAATCAACACACATTCTCCATTTCTCATTCTTCTTCTTAACTAGTACCGGTTGGCTATCCACTGGGATGATACACCTCCTTAATAAACCTAGCGGCTAAGAGCTTATCTATCTCCTCGCCCGATTGCCCGTGTCGATCGTTGTCGAAACGTCTAAGCCTTTGCTTCACCGGCGAAAGCGGGTTTGATGTTCAAGGAGTGCTCGCGACTTCCCGCTTGGTATGCCGGCATATCCGAGGCCCTCCACGCGAATCGTCAAGGGTTCGCGCGGGAGGAAGTCGACGAGCTCGCTTTCTATTTGGGAGAGAGCTCGGACCCCACGCAGAGGGTGCGCTCGTCGCCGTCGACCTCGACCTCCTTGGCGTCCTTCTCGGGCTCGAACATGCCTGACCTTGCCTTGTCTCAACGGGAGCTCGTGCTCCCCGGCCTTGCCGAAGCTCACCGGCCGCGCGCGCCGCCACCTTCTTGAGCTTCGGGAGTCTCGGCCCGGCCCAAAGCATCATCTTGGCAGCATCTCCTCGATCTCGATCGCGTGCGGCCGCAGACGACGGCGGCGGCCGCAGCCGGCGGCGTGCTCGAAGTGGAGTCGACCCGGTGATGACCCCTTTCGGCCCGGGGATCTTGAGCTTGAGGTAGGTGTAGTTGGGGGACGACCATGAACCGCGCATAGCACGGCCGCCCAACCGCGTGGTAGGCGTTCTGAAGGGGAGCACCTCGAACGTGGGGGCCTCCTTGCGGAAGTTGTCCGGTGCCGAAGGTGACGGGAGGTCGATCCGCCCGAGCGGGTCCATCTGCTTCCCCGGCACCACACCGTGGATTGGTTCCCGTGAGGGGCGGAGTCGGCCTTGGGATGCCAAGGGCCCGGAGCGCTGTGGATGTAGAGGAGGTTGAGGCCGCCGCCGCCGTCCATCAACACCTTGCCGAGGCGCTTTGGTGCCGCGATGGGGTCGACGACGGCGGGTACCTCCCTGTGCGGGATGTGTCGTGGGTGATCCGCCTTGTCGAAGGTGATCGCCGAGCCCGACCATTTGAGGTAGGCGGGCGTTGCGGGCTCGGTGAAGAGGACCTCGCTGGTGAGCTTTTACGACGCTTGGACTCGTGGCCGGGGCTCCCCCGACCACCACATTGACGGCGCCATCCTCGATGTAGAGGTCACCGTCGAACTCGTCGGGAGCCGGCTTGGCGTCCTTGTCGTCGTCGTCCTTGCCTCCTCCCCGCAGCGTGCCCATCACGTGCTTCTTCATGAGGCGGCAGTCCTTCATCTTGTGCTTGACCGCCCCTCGTGGTGTGGGCACGCGGTGCTCGACGCATCTTGTCGGTGCTCTTTGGGCATGAAGTTAGCGCCACCCTTGGGGCTAGCTCTTGCGCTTTGGCCGCCACGGCGACGAACTCGTCGTCGTCGTCATCGCGGGACGCTTGTTCTTCTTGTTCTTCTTCTTGCGGCGCGGAGCCGGATCCCTCGGCGGCGTCGTCGGTCGGGCCTTGGGCCCGCCCTTGCCCGTGACGGCGGAGACGGCGCCCTCTCCTCGGCGTGGCGGGTGGCGAGGTCGAGGAGCTCCTTCACGGTCTTGGGCTTCTGGACGCCGAGCTCGTGGATGAGGGTCTCGCAGTGGTGCCGAACGTGAAGGCGGTGATGACCTCGAGTCGGAGGCCTCGGAGAGGTTGTTGCAGAGCTTGGAGAAGCGCTGATGTAGTCACGCAGCCCTCCCCTTCTTTCCCCTTTGCACCCTGAGGTCCCACGTCGTGCTCTACCGGTGTAGGTGCCCCGGAAGTTGCCGACAAAGACGTCGCTACAGTCCTCCCATTCGCGGATGGTGCCCTCGGGGAGGTGCTCAAGCCATGACCGCTGAATCTGCAAGGTAAAGTGGGAGGTTGCGATGATGAAGTAGTCGTTGTCGGCGCCCCCCGCGTGGCGGCGAGGCGGTAATCCTCGAGCCAGTGGCAGGGTCGGTCTCCCATTGTACTTCGCACCGAGGTCGGGGCTCGGAAACGAAGGAAATGGGGCATCGTGGATGCGTGAGCCGAACGCCGGCCTCCTCCTTGAGCTCGAGCTCGGGGACCGGCGGTCTCGCTTGGGAGACGGGCTTCGGCGAGCGGCGCACCTGTGTGGGGCTGCGGCTCTTGTCTTCTTCACTGCCGCGGGCGCCCCAGCCGCTTGTCGTAGGTGCGAGGGCGCACCGTGGTCGCCGCTGTGGTACTTTGTCGCCGCCCCGGGGGCGTTCTTTTGCCCAGCCTCCTCTGGCGCCGGGCGTTGATGGTGTCCCCGGCGTCGCGGTTCTCGCCCGACTCATCGGCGCTGCGTGGACCTCGGGATGCGAGGAGGCCTTGTGCTCCTCCAGCGGTCGGCGGTGCGACGCCGAGCCGCGCCGCCGCTTCGGGACCGCCGCCTCCGCCGGAGCCTCTTGAAGTTGCTCGTGGGTCCCTGCGTGCCTCGGGTCCCCTCGGGGCCGGCAACGCCGGAGGAGTAGTCAATGCGGCCGCCCGGGTGCGGGATGCCCTCCCACCTGGTGGGAGCTGTTCCGGGCCCTCGTCCCGGTGATGCGGTTTGTGGACATCAGCGGGCTCGAGCTCGTGCTCGCGATTCTTCGTCTTCCTCCTTGCTCGGGCGAGGAGGGCTTCGCGCTTGGGCTGCCCCCGCGCCGAGCTCCTCCGTCGAGCCTTGACGCGGTCGACCGGAGGCTCACGGCCGGCGTGCCGTGAGCCCCGAGGCGTGTGCTCTGGAGGCATCGCTCGAGCGACCTCTTCCACCGCGCCCTCAGGGTGTCGCACATGTAGCAGCGACGCGTGGGGGTCGCAGATCCATGAGGGCTCATCCATCGAGGTGAGCTCGAGCTCACCTGACGCTGCTTTGAGGCTCGCCGCCCCATGAGTGGAAGGCCCGCTGCCCGTCGGGGTACATCTGGCGTAGGCCGCCGTGAACTCGTCGATTGCATAACGCCTCCTCTCCTAATGAGCCGGGCGGCGTTGGCGGTGGAGAAGGTCACGTCGCGAAACAGCTCGTGTAAGGCTCGCCCCCGTGATGTTCCGGAGCAGGTCCGATGAGGATGAAGAAGCGATCCGCGCGCGCGGATGGGGCTGATCGGTGTGGAAGTCGAGTCCCGCCCCATGCTGCCGATCGGGACGGTCGGTGGCGCCTCGGAGGCGGCCGGGAATGTCCTCACGCCGCATCGGGCGGGTGAAGACAAACCGGTGAGGGGCTCCTCCGCACGGTGCCGGAGAAGTCGATGGTGCCGGCGCATCGCCCCGCCGCGGTCGCCGCCCGAGAGGAAGCCATCGGTGGAGAAACGTTGCACTAGCGCCGCCCCCTACCGGGCGCGCCAACCGGCCGTGGTCCTAATACCACCGGTCACAAGAATGTCCGCTAATGCGTGCTCAGATGGCCTAGCTCTAGAGACAATGATACGAGATTTATATTGGTTCGGGGCAAATCGCGCTCCCTAGTCCAAAGTGATCACTATCCGAGCTCAAATGCTCATACCGGGGCTCAGTACAAGCAAGGCGAGAGAGGGAGGGGCTCCTCAGTCTCTATGATTGAGGCTAGTGCCAATATCGAGTGGAAGTTGTGGTGTTGGGAGTGAACCTTCTTGTTGTTCGCCTCAACCGAGGCCCTACCTCCCTTTATAGTCGCAAGGGGTAGGGAACATGAACTCCTCTCGGGTTGAGGACTTGGAGAAATGGGAATGCGTGTACTGGGGTAGTAGATATATGGAAGAGCTCTCAGTCGAGCTCCCGGCGTGAGCGAGAGCTCCCTTCGAGCTCCTGAGGGTCTTGGGCGTCGAAATTGGTCGTCGTCGTACGCGGGAATCGCGGTTTGGGCGGTGGTCAGGCGTCGCCTTGTCTTTAATCGCAGTTGAAGATGTCTTCTCGGTATGGGGGGTGTCCATACCGTCGATGGGAAGGCTGCCCCTATGTACCGCGCCGCAATCGTAGCGGAGCCGTTGGAACCGACGGGGTATGGCGAGGTGGTCGAATGACCTCTCCCCTCGTAGCCGTAGTTCTACGTGGCTACGGTGCCAGTGGAGTGGTTGAGCTTGTCGAGAGTTGTTGGCCAACTCCCCGCGCCCGCAGGCTTCGAGAAGGCGGCGAGAGCTCTCGGCGCCGTCGTCGTGAGGCTCATCGCGAGGAGCTCGAGCGAGACGGAAAGAGGTCCCGGACGAGGCTGAGCGCGTTGAAGACGGGCTCTGTCGCTGAGAGACTTCGGCGAGCGGAACTACGGATCTCTATCCGAGGAGCTCGTTTGTGAGCCCGAGCGAGGCGGAGGCTTGTCCTTGCTTGAGAGCTCATGTGTGGTGAAGACTTCGTGTGCCACGGTAGGGTGTCCTTCCTTTCTCGCGATCGGGTTCGGGTTATGTTTGGGTGAGAGCTCGCTACAGTATCCCAAATATCGATCCCCACAAAGAGGGTTCAAGTCATGTCGGCTGTTGAAAGGGTGGGGCGAGTCTGGAGGCCCTCCGCGCTAAATAGCTTGCTATATCTCCACCCTCTTCGCTCTCGAAGAGTCGTGAGAGAGCTCACGCCGCCATCGCCAGCCGAGCTCAAGCGTAAAAGCACCGTATGCGCTAGCTTCCTTTCTCGGTTCTTGTGCGCCGTTCACATGGCTAACCAGGGCGCACCCGGCTCGCCGGGCGACACGGGCAACGGCCGCCGCTCGCCCCACCTCCTAGCCCCCGCTCGCTCGCCGACGCACTTCTCGAGGAGGTGCAGCCGGCTATGTTCGCCACCCCGGCCGGGGCCCGACGAGGTCAATCGCTGGTCTCGGTCCCTCGCCACCACCTCCGCGCCGCGCTAACGCTTCGCCGCCGTCGGCCACCAGCGGTGGGTCGTGCGCCCGTCGGTGGATGTGCCGCTCCCGCATCCGATAGGCGCAGGGAGTGGGGTGGTGCTCCTGCTTCCCGGCCGACGGTTGTCTACAAGATGGAGGTCGATGCACCGGATCCGGAGGCCCCGCGTGCGACCATCGCGGATCCGGCCATCGTCGGCGGCGGCCGCGGTCCTGGTTCTCAGCAGGTAATTGTTCCCCCCTCATGTCGCACACTTTTATTTGCTACAAATCTTTCCTATTTGCTCGCGTGTAGTTCGAACGCCAGTATGCCATTTTTGATTACCTTAAGATTGGTCTATTTATAGATGGTTCTTGGCTATTTCTCTTTAGATGCATGCTCTTTTGGCCGGTTCCCGGGGTGGATCTTGTGTGGGCGCCGAGGTGGTGGCCGAACCGCTCCTCCGGCAGCGCCTCTGTCCGGCCTTTCAACAGGTTCGTCTAACAAGCTGGGGCGCTAAGTCGTCAGATATAGGACCCACCCTTCCTATATGGCACATAACCGCAGCCTATACACATATATATGGACAGGGGGCTATACTATACCCAATTCGGCACTTCCTCCAAACTCGCTAGAAAGGGCCTGGGTACTGAGCTAAAACCAGAGCCATGTGGCCCTCACAACCTGCATCAGAAATCCTGGATACATCACTTACAGATAAGATCTTATGTGGTTAAATTGTTACCATTTTATCATTTATAGCATAATATTAATGAAGTCACAAGATCATGGTAATAATGAGTTAGCAATACTCAAACTATACTTGCCTTTACTTTTGCTCCAATTTCCCACACTCGCATACGCATACTTGTCGGTCCTCAACTCCTGGCCTTCAATGCCAAAGAACTGCTCTTCGTCTACTCAGTAGCAAACACAACACTTCAAGCAAGAAAATAGAATAATCTAAGAACAATACACCAATCATAGAAGGGCTTAAAACGACGTGCTAAGAGGGAATTTGCTGCTACGGTCGGGAGAACGCAAGAGACGCCCGATAACGGAACTACCGTTATAAAGAAACTGCTACTAGAGTTCTATATATTATAAAAAGAAAAGTCTAAGTGCTTGATGTAATTTAATTAGTAAAAATCATGTGGAACCTACTCATTTAGATTAGTCCAATTATAGGTTAATTTTAAATGATGAGTTAATCTAATCATATTTTAATTGATAAATATTATCACATAGTTTATCGTAACCAAGTTAATCTTTATCACCTATTAGAATTTAATATATGCAGAGGGTGTTTCGACTAAGAAAATTATATTATAAGTGTATATCTTATAGTTAATCAAATTGGAGTTGATATACAAAGATCAGTATTTGTCTCTATTGTTTTTAACTATATTATTGATTGCATATATATTAATCAATTTAATATTTAACATGTCGGATGCAAAGTATTAACACTAACGCCGCGATGCAGAACCAAAGCAGCAAGAACGGCTTGAACTGGACTTAAAACAATTAAACGGTAGGGATCATAAACTAGATGGTAATTTCATAATTAACTGCATCGAGCACTGCTGCTGTTTCGGTGTACGTATATTTACATTTCTCTTGTATTTCTGTAATTATTTTTCTATAAGAAAACGGCCATAAATCATGCATGACATCATAGGGACATCATCAAGCACGTCATCAGGCTAATAAGCACGTACCGAAGGCAAGCATGAATGGCCGGCGTGCATGATGCTGTGAATCCTGTGATAGGGATCGCCGGACGGCCGGACCAGGAAAGGAGGCCGGCGGTGGCATGGCCTGTTTGCTGGCGCTGCAAGGAACTCGAGTTACGTACATAGCGCAGTAGCCGGTGAGAAAGGCAGAAAGGATGGATCGGCCGGGGGAGCTCACCATATGGGTCTAATGATGGGGATGTTGGCAACCCGGGTAGTGCAGACAGCCAGGAGACGATGATGTGCGGCCGGTGGCAGACGACAACTCCGGCAGTGTTGGGTTGCAGCGCGGTCCCCTCGGCGGCGTGGCCGTACGGGCACGTCGCGGTGCAGCTGCCGCAGCGGCTTGTGGTGGTCGAAGAAGGCGTTCGCGTGGAGGTGCAAGGGCTTGGTTGCTGCTGGTGAATGGAGGGAGCAGAGCGGCGGCGGCCACGGCCTAAATAGGAGCGTCGTCTGGACTCCAGGGTTCCAGGATGGTTGTTCGGCACGGACGGTGGGATGGCGTGGGGTGAGGGGCACCAGGCGACTTCGCCATCAGGGCGGCAACGGTGATCCTTGGAGAGCGGGCGTGGGCGTTGAGGTAGGGCGCAGCGCGCGTCGCGGTGTGCAGGGCGCGGTCACGGCTTCGCTACGCGCGATCGGCGGCAGCGGATCGGGACCTGTGGCTGTGGGGTTAGGTGCAACTCGCTCCTAGCTAGTGGTTGATGACCAGCACTGCTGGGCCGAGAGAGGTCGACAAGTTGGGCTGAGGATCCAAGAAGATCGAGCTAAGCGAAAGGGAATGGCATTGCTGCTTTAGTATATGTATGTATGTGTTGACGATAAAATCCGTAACACACCAAAACAAGAACTAAATCGTTCTACGTGAGGGGCAAGCGAAATCGGGATCGGCAAGCGCCTAGGGATATCCACACCCGGACCGTGTGCCTCCAACGATGAGCGCGAGCACGCAAGACACGCCGTCGGAGGAGCTTCGCCGGAGCGCTGCACGCAAGACACGCCAGCGAAGTCTTTTGAAACCCGAAACCCCACACGCCCGGACGGACCCGTGAGGGCGTGCAGCAGCTATGGCTGCCTAGCCGCCTGACCGCTCTAGGGCGTTGTTGTCGCCGATCTTCCGTTCATGGCATCGGGCGATGTGTTTGTCGATGGATGTAGATGGGATCAAATCGGCCATGAACCTCTTTATTATATAGAGGAGGGTGGTCTTATCCTTTTAGGAAACCGTCATTAGACGTTCCAATCTCCAAAAACCGTCCAAACCGAATTAGGAAAGCGATCGGTTTGCAACGACACCTCGCATTAAGCATGTGATGGTCACGTACGTATATATGCATATATGTGCCGGTTGCCTCCTTGCTCTAGCAAATCAAGAGTACGTGATGGTCACGCACATATATATGCATATATGTCCCGGTTGCCTTCTTGCACCTGCCTCGCTTCTTCTTTCCGTGTGTTAATGACTCCGAGACAACGATACGTATGGCACCTGCACTCCTCTTGACACGTACATGACATTTAGCCGATCATGCATGCATATATAAATATACATGATACGTCTTCTTGCTTCTTTGATGCACACGGACATGACTCAGTCACATATACGCATATATCTCCTTTTGCTTTGCTCCACGTGATGACCCCTTGACATGCTTCTCCAAACAATCTTTCTTAATCGGCAAAGCAAACTGATTCGTCCTTTTTCGAGTGTCAACATATGCCCCCTGTTTTCAGACGAGGGATACACGAACTTGAAAACAAAACAAAGAAAACCAAACAACACGAATTCCCATCATATCGGTTGCCCGGTGACTAAGGACGATACTAAGTATCGGCTATTTTTGTTCTCAGGGCGATGCATGCATCGGCCATTGTCTGGAGAGCACTAGGCCTCTTGCCAAACACTAGGGAAATATTTTTCAAGCATCTCCCGTTAATTGCTTTGGGGAGACTATCACCTTGCATCGTCTCTAGCAGATATGAATTTTCAAATACCATTTTGATCACTCGTTGATGAGGTTGATCAAAGCTCGTAAACTTCTCCCATAATCGTCCTGACGCTGGTCTGTCTGGCCAGGTGATCCGGCTTGGCCGACTGGATCGGTCGGCTGAACCGGTTCGCTATATCTGCACAAATAGAAATTCTATATCTTGACCGGGCAAACCGATTGGTGAATCGGCTAAACCGATCTTGCAAGAAGAGCATATGTGTGGCCAGCAGCAGCAAAGCAGGGAAGAGCGCATGCAGTGCAGCACTACGCCGTAGAGCATCCAGAACAGGGTCAACAGTAGATGCATGGTAATATTGATTTGTTTTCTTGCATATGTATGGACTCTCTATTCTTGGCTTCCCGATCATTACGCATGCATGCATTGCATATCAAGTCCGAATCATCATGCTCATGCATAGGTATTTGAATCTTCCCCTTTTTTAGCCTGGTTGACCAATCAGCAGCATAAAGATAACCGGCCTAGCCGGTGGTAATTGGCCAAGCTGATCAGCAGGGCTATAGTAGACCAAAGAAACCAGCAGTTGGGCTAGCTAGTAGAGCACAACAATAATATGTAGTAACCAGCAGGTGACCAAACCGATTAGACTAAGGACCCAGCTACCACCAGCAAGCGTGGCTAGTTCAGCAAAGGTTCAGCAAGAGCAGCAGCCGACCTAATCTGATCTCATAATTGACCAAGCCGGTTCCACGGGATGACAGCATCTCTGATCATCTGTTCAGATAGCTAGAAGCGCGATTATCATATTTCATCGGCTAAATATGACATTAGCTACGATTAAAATAGGCATATATCTAATCGGCCGAATTTCATCGTGCCCCCAGGCCTTAAGCCATCAAAGTAAATTGCACGGGGACTTTCAATAGCACGATGTCTGCAAGCATTCATCGGCTATGTTGCATTCTAAGGGCGATAACAAAGTATCGGCCATATGAATTCATCCATACCAATGAGCATAGCCGAAATAATTGTCGGCTCTTGATCATTGATGAGCATAATAATTTAGCAACCCTCCATAATATAAAGACCCATACCATGGGTCAAAATAAGAATATGAGGGATGACCATGCATACCTAGGGATGAATTCCACATACGCACAGGCAAAGCAAATTGATGATGCCATGACCAAAGATTTCGATGATTTGGTGCAAACCTCCAACTTGGCGATTGTGTTTTGAATCTTTTTCTTTTATTATTTGTTTGTGATGCACCACTTGCCTGATCATCATCCCTTTTAACTTCAATGCTTCTTTTTGGAACCCATGCTAGGCCCCTTTCTTTTAGCTTCTCTGCACTGAGCTTCTGCAATTCCTTTTCCTGCCATCTTGGTAAACCGATTGAGCATATCGGTTTAGTCTCTGTTGTGGACAGCAGCAATTCTCTCTTGGTCTTAGGTACTTTTACCTTCCTTTGTTCAGATTTAGTACCTACAATATTAATAGATGAATTTTCAACTTGTTTACCATTAATAGCCAGATTTTTCAACAATGTAACCGGCTTTTCAATGGTAACATTCAGATCTGATTTTATCTTTTTCCGTCCGTCATACTTCACGCGGTAAACTTGCTTTACCACCTTCCCTTTGGCATAGCTCGAACCGATTTTGATTAAATCGGTCTTTGTAAGATGACTCTTTCAAGTGTTTGAGAGCTGCATACTTCACATGTTGTGGCTCGAAATATGATGGAACATTCACCTTCCTTTGCCAATGTTGTTTTTGAGGATTATGCTTTGGAGGCAACTTTGATGCTTGGGTTTTCTTCAATCGATTCGCTTCCCCTATCTTTGTATATTTGGCTAAGAGCTCCTCGAAGCTAAGCTTCGGTCTCCTATTGCCTTTTTCTTTGTCATGCTCCTTGCCTCCATTAGCTTTATGAGCATCCTCCTTTTGATGAACATCTTTGCAAAAAATGACCTCCACCGATTCCCTTGCTCAACGGAATGAACCGGCTTTTGGTGGAGATGGAGAGATTTTATTTGCCCCGGTGTCTTCTAACATTGGAGCAACTTTGCTATCTTTTGAAATATCTTCAATTTGAACTTTGTGGATAACATTTTTGCCTTCACTTGAGGGTCTTCCATCTCTCTCTTGAGCGTTAGAGTCTTGAGCTTCAAGTGAATCGGCTAGTAGTGCAAGCCGATTCAAAACCTGTTTGCTATCGGCCCGATTGAATCTAATCGGGTCCACTTGTTGAGCCTCAAAAAACCTCAATCGGTCATTATCAATGTCCGATTGGATCTCATGATGAAATACATTGCAACTATGTGTATTATGATCAAATGAATTACACAACTTGCAATATATAAGCTCTTCCAAGTTCTGAATTGATGGCAAAGCATTGTGATCAATATGCCTAATAAATTTACTTTTCAAAGAACATGTTAAAGACATGATCACAAAGATAGAACCAAAGGTGAGCATTAAATTTGTAAGTCGATTTTCTTGTAGAATCGGCTTCAATGCTTGGCAAGCGAAGAGATTAAATTTAGCACCAATCCATTCGGCCACACCTTTATAATCATCTTTCATGCCGTAATTAAATGTATAACAAACATCAGCATGAGCAATATTCTTCAATCTTAGCCCCGAATTATAAAATCCAAAGTAATTGCAAAACTTATATCTCATTCGGGACCAAGTATGAATTGAATTTAAAATAAGTAAAGCAATCCACATATATGTATAATTCACATTAAGCATTGGGAAAAGCTTTAACTTCAACAAAACATTATCATCGGCCTTCCAATTGAAGACGGCATGTAGGCCAATGTAATCTTGCACTTTAGTGACGAAAGATGTAGCAACCGAGGTTTTGCTCTCGATGGTTTCATCGTTAGAAATACCTTTGGAAAGAGTTAGTGTGCTCTCTCTAACACCACTGATTTCCTCCTCGACTCTTCTTGCCTCTCGACGCCCACCATAGTAGTGGCGAAAACTTTCGGCGCCGTGGAAAAATCTACAACAACGGAATCGGCTTAGCCGACTCGGAAGTCGTCAATGCCGATTCATGCTCAATGGCAGCAACCTTAGCCCGGCTCGGCTGCCTGCGGGGTCGGCTTAGCCATCTCAAGTAAGGTAGTTGGCCTAGCCGACTTAGTTGGCTCTTTCTTATCGAAGCACGATTGGCTATGGCTCAATCAGCTACGAGATAAGTATTGCTGCCCACCGCGAGTTTCATTAGCACACACCCTCTTTTGGTGAAGATCTTGACACATTAATGAGCGAGGAACCAATACTCCACCTTTATGTGTGTTGCACCCTTTTCTTATAAATAGCTTGACCGATTTGAGCAATCGGTCTTGCTGATTTTTTCTGTTCACTAGTCCCAAAAGTGTTTTGGCCAACTTTTATAATTGATTCCAGCAATCCTTTTGGGCGATTACACTAGTGGTTGACCTCTCGCTTATGAATGGTACTTTGAGCTTGCCCCGAGCCCGAAGACTTGATGGTGATCTTGAGGCTTTCCCGATTGTCACTAGATTTTTCTACCACCACCTCACGATCGAGATTTGCTTTCTCTTCTTAGGCTCTCTAGGCTCGCCGATTATCACATTTTTTCCAATAGTGGAATCGGCTTGCCCCGGTCGAATTAAGAAGGCGGATTATTTTTCTCCAAATTTCAGCCATCGAAGGTGTCTTCTTGCAAGTCGGCTCGATAGTTTTTTGCACCATAAAACCAGCACTCTCTAGCACTTTCTGATTCTTTTCTCTCATGGCAATCTTAGCCGAGCAAAATGCTTTCCTGCACATTATAGAAAACGAATCTCCTAAATTGGTTTTATCGGTTTCAGGCGCCGAAGAGACCAATTTGGACTGATTGCCAGAGGCAATCGGCTTAGCCGACCGAGAAGCCGGCTTGGCCGATTCAAGACACATGCTAGGAACTGTTGGCCTAGCTGGTTCACCGTGTGGTAACAATCGGTTTAGCCGACTTCAGAGTTGGCTTATCCGATTCTAAAAGAGCGTGCATCTTATGATAGAAATCGTTATTATGCTTTCTAAGCATGCTTATAAATTTTGACACATCAGCTCTCAGTTCAGCAATTTCTAATTGAGAAAATTTCGATGAATTCTTATTAGCATGCATCGACTTGTCACATTGCGAACTTATAGCCGTGTATATGAATGTACAGGTTGCATGTTGCTAGAAGAATTAAAACTCAAAGAATTTTCAGCAATCATCGGCTCTTGACCATAAGGTGCATAATTATAATGTGAAGAAAAATTATCAACAGAAGTAGCCGATGAAACATATCTGGTATTATCAAAACTAGCAACATTATCATAAAAATTTATATTACTTGCATAATAATTATTAGAATTATCATATGAATTTGCAAGCTTTACCTCAGGCATGGAGTAGTAATATTGTGATGGATCACCTCGGTACTCCATGTTTTATAATTTTCTGATTTCGAAAATATACCAGTTCACTTGGTACAGGCGCGACTTTGATTTCCAGCACACCGAGAGCAATCGCAATCGAAGCAGCTAGCTGTCTCCACGTGATCTGGAAGGACCCTTGTGTATGCGTGTATATATATATATATATATATATATATGGAATAATATAATAGTATTTACTCGATGACAGGCTGGAAGAGCTTTCCAATACTTCAGTTTGCTTCGTATCAGATGTGATGATCTGTCAATACGAGACGAATACGCAACAGACCGACGAGAACACAATCGGTCTTGAACTTGATTGATTGTCCGGACAAGATATGATCGGCCGTGAGGCCAGATTTTACTGCGATCAGGTAAAGTAAATGATAGATCGATCAAGAATATGGCTAGGGTAGATAGATTCGGCTGCAAAGTAGAGCCGAAGCAATTCTTATCCCCGTCGCCAAAAAGTGTGTTGACGATAAAATCCGGTAACACACCAAAACAAGAACTAAATCGTTCTTACGTGGGGCAAGCCGAATCGGGGATCGGCAAAAACGCCTAGGGATATCCACACTGGACCGTGTGCCTCCAACGATGGCCGCGATCACGCCAAGACACGTCGTCGGAGGAGCTTCGTCGGGGGCGCGGATACGCAAGACACGCCCGGCGAAGTCTCTTGAAACCGAAACCCCACACGCCGGGGCGGACCTGTGAGGGCGTGCAGCAGCTATGGGCTGCCCTAGCCGGCCTGACCGCTCTAGGGCGTTGTTGTCGTCGATCTTCCGTTCATGGCATCGGCGAAGAAGGAGAGAGAGGATGACCTACAAGCAAGACGGTAGTAGATGTGTTTGTCGATTGGATGTAGATGGGATCAAATCGGCCACGAACCTCTTTATTATATAGAGGAGGGTGGTCTTATACTTTTAGAAAACCGTCATTAGACGTTCCAATCTCCAAAACCGTCCAAACCGAATTAGGAAAGCGATCGGTTTGCAACGACACCTCGCATTAAGCATGTGATGGTCACGTACGTATATATGCATATATGTGCCGGTTGCCTCCTTGCTCTAGCAAATCAAGAGTACGTGATGGTCACGCACATATATATGCATATATGTCCCGGTTGCCTTCTTGCACCTGCCTCGCTTCTTCTTTCCGTGTGTTAATGACTCCGAGACAACGATGCGTATTGCACCTGCACTCCTCTTGACACGTACATGCCATTTAGCCGATCATGCATGCATATATAAATATACATGATACGTCTTCTTGCTTCTTTGATGCACACGGACATGACTCAGTCACATATACGCATATATCTCCTTTTGCTTTGCTCCACGTGATGACCCCTTGACATGCTTCTCCAAACAATCTTTCTTAATCGGCAAAGCAAACTGATTCGTCCTTTTTTTTTTTGAGAATAACTGATTCGTCCTTTTTCGAGTGTCAACAGTATGTATACGTGTGTATATAGAAATATATATTATATACAGATACACATATTATACATGTATAGAAGGAACGGTGGTGTCCGCTGGCTACAGATCTCAGTTTGAATGAGGTCTTCCCTACGAGAACCAGAGATGCAGGGAGTTCACGCGATTAAAGACACGAGCACAGCAGCATGCATGATCGTGATATTATGCTGCCGCTTGATTAGCGTTTACGTGCATCCGTGAATATGAAGTGGGACACATGGGCATGCACACATGTGCAGCCTGCTGGCCAAGGGATTAAGGAGAAGTGTTAGGGATTTTCGGTCCAACCTAGCTATGAGGCGGGCACGGGAGCGAAGCGCGCGGCGATGACACGTCTGGGGCGACGCGGACGGCGGAGATAGACCGGGGACGACGGATCGCCGAGCGTGGCGGCTGCTGTCTCGCCGGAGAGGCGAGGCGGGGCTGCACGGTTCGTGCTGGGCTGCGGCTAGACCTCGCGCGGGGTGAGCGGGTCACGGCCTGATGTGGATGGGGAGCGGCGATGGGGAGTGTGCGGGCGTAGAACCGGTCCTCGAGCGACGAGATGGACGTGGCTCCTGCATGGTCCGCGTGGGCTGCTTGGTCGTGGCGTGACCAGCGTCGACGGATCGGGGACTCTGTCCGGAGGTAGGAGACAATGTGTCTCGCTGTTGGGTCTGCTGCTACCAGACTGGGTCGAGCTTGTAGCACTTGCGGCCCAAGTGAAAAAGAGAGCGAACGGGTCAGGGGAGATGGGAGAGGCCTGCGCGCGAGCGGGCCGGTTTAGGCCGCCTGCCCGACATGGGCCAGAATGGGGAGGGAGGACTTGAGTGTTTCCTCTTTTTATTTTCTATTTTCTTTTGTTTTATCGTTTGTATAGAATCAAATCAAACTCAAATTCAAACCTGATTTCAATACAACTAATTATTTAAGAGTGTTATTCTGAGTTTTAGAATTAAAACCTGAGCTCACTTAAACCATATAATTTATTTCTTTAATTTTTTAAGCAAAGCAAAATTGACTCATTTCTAAATTAAAAAGCATTAATTAATCACTCAATAAAAATAAATGCAAAGGCATGAATGCAACAAACATGTTTCTAGCCTTAAATAAATTTTATCTTAAATGAAAAATATTATTTTCCCTATATTTCATTAGCACAAAAATACATAATTAAATCACTTTGACTCTATTTTCAAAAATCCAAAATTCGGGTGTTACAATTCTACCCCCTTAAGAGAATCTCGTCCCGAGATTCACTAAAACTACAATCAATATAAAAGATCGAATCAAGCAATTGAATAATAACAAATCAATCAACCTAACTAAAACACACTAACATGATGAGGTCCTTAGTCAAACACACTAGTACTCATCCTTAGCAATCGTTCTATCGTAAGAGCGCTAAGGGTAAAAACCTATTTAGGGCAAGGGTCCTTGATCTGCACCGCAGGGTCTTCATCTTCACTCCATCTTTATCAACTGGAAACGAGGGCTTGCGGTGAAAACGTTTTTCTTTTCTACTAAATTAAAGCAATGGGGAGAGACTAGACTTTGATTTTAGCAAAACTAGGTTTAAAAGACGTCCATTTCTATCTAGGCATACATCCTATAGTCCCACGTGTTGACAGCTTCCGTCTCTTTATAGAACCACTGTTTCGCCCTCCCCGAGATGGAGAAGGGAAACAGACGGATTCTAATGGCTTCTGGTGCGACACCTTGGATGACAATGGTGTCACCGAGCTCAAGGAAGTGTTGTAGATGCGCATTTGCATCCTCACTTGGCAAACCATAAAATTGGTTTGCCTGCACCATCTTGATTAGGCGGGGCGGAGCTCAAAATTCCTTGTTCCCATATTGACGGCCGGGCCCAACGAGCACGTTGGCAAAAGAGGGGATGGAGTGGTCACGGATCGACTTGACCATGAGTGAAGTGGTAGATGATGCAAGGGTGATTGGTTTGTTTGTTGGAGGAGTAGCAGGAGAAGATGTGATATGACTTGGGTTCTTCCTTAGGAGTGCCTCCAGATCTGCGGTGTAGTTGTTCAACAGGGACAAACCAATCGAACACTATCCTGTCTTCATCCACAACAGGAGAAAACATGAAAGATTAGCCTGCACAAGTAATGGCTACTTACACATGCATATCATTATGAACATGTCTTTCTAGAATCTTTTAACCAATGCCTTCCCCGGCAACGACACCGGAAATGCTTGTTGACATTTCTTAGCGCAATCACCAAATAGGCAATCGCGCTTAGAAATGCACATTGGTAATCGAGGCGCAAGCGCCAAAAAAGGCGAAGAGTCTTTGAAAAACAAAGGTTGTTGACTTCCCACGACGACTTCACGGAATTGTTACATTCGGCAACATCGCCATGGGATGTCGGGTGGCGATTCAGAACGTTTGAGAACAAGTCCGCAAAGCGCCGCGGAAATTCCGTTGTAGCATTTCACCCAGAGATATTCAGGGTATCGTTATTTATATTTTTCCCAAGGGAAGGCGTGGTGTAGGATTCTAGCGGGGGCATGAACAAGATGACATGTCTATGCGATTGACCAATACTCAATGTAGGGGTAAGTCATGATAGTTCATAAGATAGTGTGACACACACTTGGACCAACCTCAAGGATAAAGGGAAAATAAAGAATAAAGAATATTCCTAAGTGGAGCAGGCATTCCTAATGTATAGCTGTGCAAAGAACAAGTTCATGATCATGCAAACATAAGTGACTATAGTTTTAGGCTGAGAGTGAGATGGACGGGGAGACCTTCCCGGTGCATACCGCCCAATGAAAAGGCACTTTAGACTCCTACACAACATACGAATGTGGGGGGATTACAAAGGACGAACAGGGCTGTCACGACCCTGCCGCCTACCCCCTAGACCACGGCATGCCGTCATATTCGAAGGATACCTGGCATCCAGACACCACGCCCGCATACAAGGACACTACTCATATCCCCCATGGACCCCACCCTACGGATGGACGGTGTAGGACATGAGCAAACCCGAAGAAACAACGAACCGCCACCTCAGCTCAACTCTTACTCTACTCAAATAAATGGCATGAATGGTTAAGCCTAAAGTTCTATACGACTAACCACGACATAGGAAATATAGTCTAGTTCTTCTGTCATGATCGTGTCGAGAACAACATGTCAAGAATATAACATATAAACTATATGCTAGTTCATATGTCATGTCTATAACATGGAAATACTCTAGCTCTATTGCACAACTAAATAAGAACAAGACTTGAGAAGAAACCATAATTGTATTCGTCTTGAATGATCCTTTCTCCCAAGTACAAGCTCTCCAATAAAGCTTAGCCTTGCTCCAAATACTACTAAAGCTAAAAGAACTAGAGAGAGGTGGAGTAGAGAAGAATGTGGTGAGTGAGGAGGCTCCAAATGATGTGTGTGAAATGAGGGAGAGAGAGGGGGGGGCTACTTATACATAGAGGAGAGGGGTGTTGGTATTTCTGACGTCACTATAACATAAGGTGGAGTTAATCTCACCTTAGGCCATATGCCGTCAGAGACACTCAGTGTGGTTCATCTCTTAACATTACTATGTGCTAGGTTGTCATCCCCGGCAGACAATGCTAGGAAATGTATAGGTGATACTCGTGAATGTGTTGTTTGCAATCTATAAGAAATAAATATAAAAAGGTCTATCCGCAAAGCGCCGATATAAATACCACTTTATAGCATTTCAAAGGGAGTAATCCAGGTTTTGTCATTTATATTCTACCACGGGGAGGAATAATTAAAGGTGTGCTCATATATAATTGATAAGTGGCATACTTATGAGAGAGACTATCACTAGTGCTAACTTTAGCGAGGGGGTAAGCCAATAATAATAAGAATATGATAATGATAAATAAAGGCGAGGTATCACACACAGAGATGGGAATAGACTACTATAAGTTAGACTTAACATTGGACTACTTTAAGAGACGAGAATTCTTCTATAGCATTTAATCTACTAAGTTGTTACATCTACTCTAAGGCATATGTTATCATATATAGCATAGTAAACTCTAGATCATGTATCCGGACGACTACCAAGGAAAATCAAGAGCAAAACAAGATATTCCCGTACTCATTGTCCACTAGTCTTATAGACGGAGGGTGGATTACAAAGAACTCAACAGATTTGTCACTCCCCGCGATCTACCACACGACCTGGAATATAAGGTGCACTCGCGTAGTAAATCATATATAAGCACCACGCTTACATAAATATCTCTACCACCTAACCCACTCGAGTATTGAATTAGGCGCTCTACGAATAGATACATAAATCTATCATAAACTACATCTATATCAAGCATACTATTAGAATAAAGTAAGAACATAGCAAACAAACACATATTATTAATAAAAGAGCAAAGTCATAGATACAAGATAATATCCGCATCGTGAAACTTGAAGATCTAGAACTGGGGTAGGCACACCCAAAATCTACTTGAATCGACTTGCTAATCAACTTAGACGAACTAGAACTAGATGAACTAGAACTAGAACAAGTAGCTAACCCTAATCTCCGGTGGAGATACTCTCTTCTACTTCGCGACTTGGTCGATGATGACTAATAATGAATTACAATGAATTAGGGTTTAACTCACGGGGCGGAGGGTCTTTTCTTATATAGGCCTTGGCGAAGAACGATGACCATTGGATCAAACCGACCTTCAATAACGGTGTAGATACAACCTCAAAGTCGGTTTACAAACCGACCTAGAAAGCCGAGGTGACAGGTGGGTCCCACCTGGCGTCCGCCAAAATATGAGCTTTGGCGGCCGCTAGGGGTTGACCTCCCCTCGCTTCGGTTCCTTCGGTGTCCTCCTCGGTACCTTCTAGAATGTTTTAGTCTAGTTTTCGGATTGAGTTACTCGTTGACGGTCACCAACGACATATTTTTCCCGTCAACTTTCTACCATAAAGGGAGTAAAACTATACCTTTTTATACTCATATACATTTATCACTAATAAAATTTCACTTGTAGTGTGTAGTATTTTATTTTGCAGATTTATAATAAAAGCAAGTGGAAAATCGACCAAAGTACGCCATCCGGGAAAGCGCATTATTACAAAACACAAGCCCGGGAGCAAATCGACCCAAAACATCAAAATTGGGCCGAGCCAAGCCCGGCCCACAACTTTTCAAGACGAAGGACGACACCCCACCGAGACCCGGGCGGGCCGAGCCCGGGGGGGCGCTTGCCACCACACTGTGCGGCCGCACCCTCCCCCGAGGCGGCTTTCGCCCAACCTCGGGAGGCGGTTCATGCCCCCGCCAAATAGGGGTTACCGCCCGTGGGATGGTCGGTTTGCTCGATTAGGAAGGTTTACCGGAGTCGGTTTTGGTGTAAATTAGCACTTAGGCCCCTCCTCCAAGTGTACAAGTAGTCCCCCCTCCTCCTCTCTCAACACACACCACTTGGAGTCCAAAAAAACCAGCAATCTTCCTCTCTCTACCACCTCTACCTCTCTCTCTTCTTCTACTTCTTCTTTCTTCTTCTTCTTAGTTCTTGGTTAGCACTTGGAGTAGAAGAGCTACAAGGAGGGCTTGTCTCCTAGAAGAAAGTGCCTTGGTAATATATCTTCTCTATGGAGCATTCTTCTATTTACAAGTCTTATATCTATGTTCTTGGCCTAACTTATGAACTAGAGTATAGTCTTGTTCATGTTCTTGTGTTGGTATATGAACTAGCATATAGTTTACATATCATAATCTTGACATGTTCATCTCGCCTTCATCGATCATCATATGCCTAACTTGATTAGAGGTGGGATATCGGTTCGTTGTTCCTTTGGGTTTGCTGCTCTTGTTCTAGTCCGTCCATTCGACGAGTGGGGATCCCTGGGGGGGACAAGAGTAGTGCCTCGATATGCGGGCATGGTGCCCGGGTATTACGACACCTGCGAATATGACAAAGATGCCACGGTTGAGGGGGTAGGCGGCTTGGTCGTGACAAGCCTTGACCGTCCCTTGAAATCCCCCCACGTTCGTATGTGCTGTAGGAGTTCGTAAATGCCTTGGTGGGAAGCAGACTTCCTGGTGGGGTCTCCCCGGTATCCTAGACCTAACCATGCTTAAATCATGTTTGCATATGATCCTAACTCTTCATTTGTATGGCCATGACTAGATACATTAGAATTACTCCATTAGGATAATCATTTATTCTTTATCTATTTTCTTTATCCTTTTTGCTGGTGGATTCTTAAGTGTGTGTCACACTATCCATAAACCGTTATTGCTTACCCCCTTTATGAACAATTTGGTCTAAGCAAACACATGTTCCTCTATTCGATGCCATGCTAATAATCGCATGCCTTCCTTTGGGAAAATATAAATAACGATACCCTTGAATACTTCCGGTGAAATGCTACAATGATAGATCCGTGGCGCTTGCGGATAAAATATCTAAGATGGCAAGATCTATCCCATTGATAATCCCGCTCAGGATCACCGACATGGTGGTTTAACTTCGAATGTCGTGCGCATTTCTCGCGCCGTTATTGGGGATGGGTTTTATACTGTTTCCTTTGATTGCGCTAAGAAATGTCAACAAGCATTTCTGGCGCCGTTGCCGGGGAAGGCATTGTGAAAAAAATAAACTAGCTGGCTATGAATATGAACTGTGTGCGTGGCTACCATTTGCTCATACAGGCTAATCTTTTATGTTTTCTCCTGTTGTGGATGAAAACAGGATAGTGTATGTCGCTTTCCTACTTAGCCGGAAAACTTCATCTCCGATCCGCAGGCACTCCTAAGGAAGAACAGGTCTCGTGCCGCTTCTTCTTCGACCGAACCCCGACAGGTCGAGACCGACATCCCCGCACCAACCGCATCTCGAGCCATGGCCCGGTCGCCGCCGCGATTTCTCTACTCCCGCCACCAACGCGCCCACCGGGCCGGTGGTGAATGTGGCGACAAGAACTTTGAACTCCGCACCGGGCCGATCACCATGGTGCAGGCCGTCCATTCTCGTGGATCGCCTAGCGAGGACGCCAACGCTCATCTCCAACACTTCCTTTGAGCTATGTGACACAATCGTCATCAAGGACGCCGAGCCCGACGTTATCGGGCTCCGCTTGTTTCCTTTCTCCCCTCGTGGGGAAGGCGAAACAATGGTTCTACAAGGACAAGGAAGTCGTCGATGCGTGGGCCAAGTGCTCCGCGGGCGTTCTCGGCTAAGTTCTTCCCCATGGGCAAAACCAATGCCCCGAGGGGGAGGATCGCCAACTTCCGGCCCGACATCAATGGAACCCATTCCGGAGGCATGGGAAAGGCTGCAAGAATACATTCTAGCATGCCCGCACCACGGATGGAGAATTGGCCGGTGCTCGGTAACTTCTATAATGGTCTAACGGCCATATCGAAGGGGCACCTCGACGCCGCCGGCCGGGTGGCGCATTCTTATCGCCACCATAGATCGAGCAACAGCCCCCGATTGATAAAATGGTGGCAAATCGTAGCCGGGAGAAGACAGGGACCCCGGCCAAAACACAAAAAGGCATGCATACCGTGAAGGAGGCGGATATGCTTGCCGCAAAAATGGATCTACTGCCGAAGAAGCCGGAGGAGCGCAAAGACGTACTCTACTACCCGGGCGCCCGGTTCACGCCACAGATGCTCACATGACCTATGAGACATGTGGTGAAGTTGGCCACTCGGGGATAACCGCCCCGAGACCCATGAAGAAGCTGCATTCATCAACAATAGCAACGGGTATCGCCAACCTCGCAGAAGGCCGAAACAACCGATCCCAGTTACCATTCCAAGGCAACCGGGGCTATAATTCCACTTACGGCTCGGTCAGCCTTCACTCAAGGATCCGCATCTGGGCCAAGCCAAGATCAATGAAAACCTCACCAAAAAAGATGAGCCGGATCGATAACATCTTAGAAGGAGTCAGCAGCCAAGTCGGATGGACTCAACTCTACTATGACAAATCGGTTGAATTTCAACAAAAGATTGAAGCACAAAATCCCAAACTAAGCCGCCGTCTCCCAATAATGGTTGGAGAAAAAAGCTGAGACGATCCGAAGCCCCCGGAGAGCATAAATGCAAGAACTACCAGAGGGGGAAGGTCTACTCGTGACCCACCAAATCCCAACTCCACGGTGAGGAAACGAAAGAGAAGTCGCTCAAGAGGTAACCCCACAAGTAGCGTAAGAACCGAAGTGGAGGAGGTACCATTGGAATATACGGACACAACATACCTACCCTTCACCACGAGAACAAGAAAGCGTATTAATCGGATGAATAGTTCACTTTCGGTTCATGGAGATGATCCGAAAGTACATGTAAGTGTGCCACTCCTAGACATGCTCCATGTGCCGTCATATGCCAAGTACATAAAGGATATCATCCAAAACAAGCGTCCCACCGCCAACAACAAAAGTTGTGAAGTTAACCGGAAGAATGCGAAGGCCGCTATCCCGAATCGTGCACGCAAAAGAAGAAAAAGATCCAGATGCCCTACAATTCCCTCGCTCAATTGGAACACAAACATTCAACCCACGCCATATGTGATTTGGGCGCCATGTTAGTGTCATGCCAAAATCGGTCTTAAGACAAACTCAAGCATACAAATCTAGAGCCGACATCTATGACACTACAAATGGGCGAGACTCATCTATAAGGTATCCAAAGGATTGCGAGAGGACATACCGTGAAAAATCCGAGGGTATTTTGTCCCAGATTGACTTTGTGGTATTGGACATGGAATTCACTAAAAGATACGCCACTCATCCTTGGATCGACCAATCTTGAGCACCACCGGGGCACGATCGATGTTGGAGCAGAGAAATCCGCCAATATTAATGGTAATGAAGAAAAATTTGAATTTAGACCCCGAGTCTCGAAGAGTGCAAATGATCCTGATAAAATATGGGGAGCAAGGCATTAAAGAAATAGAAATCCAAAATTTCAAAGACCTAAGCAAAGACTCCCAAGGTAGTCAACAAAAATAAAAGGTGGGAACAAAAGAAAAGACAACTCTCCTAAACCAAAGAAGGAAAAGAAAAAAGGCTCCCATCTTTACAAAAGGACAAAAGGCTCCTAAGGTAGCTCCACACCAAAAGAAACAAAGGAAAAACCAAACAAAAGAAACACGCTCCTCCTCAAAAGGTGTGGAAGCTAAAAGAAGTGCAACCCTCCGTATCTCCGGGAGCAAGGTGCACCATCAAACAACAAAACGGGGAGAAAGTCCCGATCCACGGACTCAAAAGAGTGGACCCTCCGCCGAAGGTAAAATGGCAGCTATCTCAAAAGAACAAAAATAAATAAAGATACCCACGGGCCTCCGGATAGCTTGGGGAGGACCCCCGCAGTATCATCACATTGCATATTTACTTCCATCAAATTTTATTTTATTTTAGCATGTTTAAATTTCAGCAATCTTGCATTGAAAAAAAAACTAAAACTAAAAAAAAAACTAAAACTAAAAAAAAAAAAAAATCCAAAAATAGAATAAGTAGCTCTTCTTTGTGCCTTAATGCTTTATATATATGAGCTATGAAAATGTTTAGTCTTAGTCCCTTGTTGAAATGATGAATAGTTGCTCGTCTTATGTTTTGCCTGTGCCAAGTTTATAATTTGAATTTCTCTAAAGTTTGGATTTAGTGGCTAAGTCTAAAAACTCATCCTAAAAAACCTGATTCAAGTGGGTTGCATAGGCTCTATCTAGTCTAAGTTGTTGCCAAGTATGATATGGTACAAATAGATTTGCTATGATTTCGTCCAAAAGAGAAACTTGACATCCGGGAATATACTTTGAAAGAAAAGAGAAATGATATGGGCTATGCTAAAAAAAAAGGGAAAAAGAAAAAATGAGATGAAAAATGGACAAGTGTCCGAGGGCGAGTAGGGCCCACATCTCTAAAAAAAGAGGAGGAAATAAAAGACAAAAGTCTAGGGCTGAGAAGAGCCCACCTCTCCAAAATATATATATAAAGCCTAAACTTTCACGAAAAATAAATATTATCTAACTAAATAAATCCCTGATAAAAAGTTGATCAAAAAGGATGAATGATAAGTATTTTACTATAACTACTTCTATCCGCAACCGCCCAAGACTTTGAGAAAAGCTAGAAAGCCCCCGCTACGATGGAAGGTAATAAAGGGTGGGAAAAAGATGTGCCATTTTATTCAAACTCTAGTAGAACATCTTATTATAACCCCTCGGCACTTGTGAAATGTAATCGGCATAGTAGCAACTCCTGATCAACAACCAAGTACTTATCTCTTTTGCTCGAGGACGTGCAAAGGGTAAGCTTGGGGGAGTTTGTTGACGGTCACCAACGACATATTTTTCCCCCATCAACTTTCTACCACAAAGGGAGTAAAACTATACCTTTTATACTCATATACATTTATCACTAACAAAATTCCACTTGTAGTGTGTAGTATTTTATTTTGAAGATTTATAATAAAAGCAAGTGGAAAATCGACCAAAGTACGCCATCCGGGGAAAGCATTATTGCAAAAACACAAGCCCAGGAGCAAATCGACCCAAAACATCAAAATTGGGCCGAGCCAAGCCCGGCCCACAACTTTTCAAGATGAAGGGCGACACCCCACCGAGACCCGGCCAGGCCGAGAGCCCGGGGGTGCGCTACAAGACCAGTGCGGCGGCGCACCCTCCCCGAGGCGGTTTCGGCCCAACCTCGGGAGGCGGTTCATGCACCCGCCAAATGGGGGTTACCGCCGGTGGGATGGTCGGTTTTGCTCGATTAGGAAGGTTTACGGTCGGTTTTGGTGTAAATTAGCACTTAGGCCCCTCCTCCAAGTGTATAAGTAGTCCCCCTCTCCTCCTCTCTCAACACACACCACTTGGAGTCCAAAGAAACCAGCAATCTTCCTCTCTCTACCACCTCTACCTCTCTCTCTTCTTCTACTTCTTCTTTCTTCTTCTTCTTAGTTCTTGGTTAGCACTTGGAGTAGAAGAGCTACAAGGAGGGCTTGTCTCCTAAAGAAAGTGCCTTGGTAATATATCTTCTCTATGGAGCATTCTTCTATTTGCAAGCCTTATATCTATGTTCTTGGCCTAACTTATGAACTAGAGTATAGTCTTGTTCATGTTTTTGTGTTGGTATATGAACTAGCATATAGTTTACATATCATAATCTTGACATGTTCATCTCAGTTCTTCATCGATCATCATATGCCTAACTTGGATTAGAGGTGGGATATCGGTTTGTTGTTCCTTCGGGTTTGCTCTTGTTCTAGTCCGTCCATTCACGAGTGGGGATCCCGGGGACAAGAGTAGTGCTCGATATGCGGGCATGGTGCCCTGTATTATGACACCCTGCGAATATGAGAGCATGCCACGGTTGAGGAGGTAGGCGGCTTGGTCGTGACAAGCCTTGACCGTCCCCTTGAAATCCCCCACGTTCGTATGTCTTTGTAGGAGTTCGAAATGCCTTGGTGGGAAGCGGACTTCTGGTGGGGTCTCCCCAGGTATCCTAAACCTAACCATGCTTAAATCATGTTTGCATATGATCCTAACTGTTCATTTGTATGGCCATGACTAGATACATTAGAATTACTCCATTAGGATAATCATTTATTCTTTATCTATTTTTCTTTATCCTTTTGCTTGGTGGATTCTTAAGTGTGTCACAAATAGATCCTTCATAAGCGCTTTGGGCGGATGAAACAGAATATCTAAGATGGGCAAGATTCATTCCGCGACGTGTCTCCTGCCGGATCACCTACATCTATGGTTTCATAATTTTAGACGTCAGCGCATTTTCTCGCCACAGTTATTGGGATGGGTTTAAACCCGGCTTCTTGATTGGCGCCAAGAAATGCGGTCAACAGTCATATTGTTCTAAAAGTTCAAATTGATGTGGTTGTTCCTTCAATACAATCAACTCCCCTCCACGAGAAAACATACAATTTGAAAGTATATATGCCATGTTCTAGCATCTTAAGTTTGATCAATTAGAGGTATAAAATATTATAGTATTTGTGATATATATCAATTATATATCTCTAGATTAGGTAACAAAATGTATTTCTGGCACAAACTAATTTGGAGTGATAATATGAATAATTTAAATCATTAGAAACTAGGTCAAATATGAACTACTTTTCTAACATTCAACACATGTTTTTCCTGGCAGAGGGGAGCGTACCAAGGGTCATTTCTCAATTAATACCTTGCTGTAATGACTTCCTTTACGAAAGCGTTACCATACATGCCTGTGATTTAAGCAGCCTTTGACTTGCAGTGCTAATGATTGATATTGGTATCCCTGGCCTTCAAATCATTGCCCACACCGAGTCTCCCAACCCCTTTCTCCACAGAAACTCCTACACTCAAACAAAAAAACAAACAGTAGGCCTAAAATGTCATCTGAAGTTTAGACCATCTCAAAAAAATTAGGCCACAATAAGTAATAAAGCGCTCTTAAAAGTTTTAATCCTCAACTTTTAGCTACCAAAACGATAGAATAGATAATAAAACAGACCCTTATTAATTTATCCGGCGAACTGATCCACGATCTGGATCAATTAATTAACAATGCTCCACGATGCTTAACGCTCTTCAGTTGGTTTAACTGTATAGTTGTCTAAAGTTGAGCATTCGGACTGCGGAGGGTGGTGGTTGCGATCGTTGGATTGAACAAGAGATCATATACTTGCTTACAAATCAGTTTCGTCGCGGAGAGTGCTGGGGTACTACCCAGTTTAGGGTTGTTAATTAGTTAGCTAATGAAGTGCTGAGTCCATCATGTGTCTTAGTTACCAGGTTAAACTAACTAACAAGATCATGTGAGTTGAACTTATTAACACAAAGAAAAAATCAAGGGAGATCACGTACGTTGTGGCACAACGTGTCATCATGTAGTACATGAGTTTCCTAACCTCCTCAGGAGAAGGAGATTCTAAGCTTTTTTGAGAGATCCTGGTATTTGGTATAGTGATCTTCCCCTCTCGATGTGAAAAACTGAAATGATGTGCCTGTGTTAAAAAAAAAAAAAGTAAGAAGATCATATATATGTAGTAGGAACTGTAAATAAAGACCAATCCCAAAGCCGATGCCTCCAGGGTCGTCTGACAGGCCTTGTGATACATTCTTTTCTTCACTTCGCTAACTAATCCTAAAACCAGAACCAGGACCAATGTGTTCACCTAAATAAGACCTACAAAATTGTTTTTATTAGGACTCTACTTGTCAAAAAAACATTATCATTTTTAGTGAACCTATATGGACCAACAACAACAGGCATGATCTGCTAGTAATAACAAGTTTAATCTTTTCGGTGTTGCTTATACCAAAAAGTTTGGTATGTACGTGGTGGGGTAATACCAACCACCATATGAAACACACGCCAAAAGAGAGTTAGCATACTTACACAAAAAAAAACAGATGTTGAATGGTCTCAAAATTAATGCAGAAGCAAACAATATTTGTTTTCTTGTCAAATTCTTTTAGCTAGGGTTGCCTTTTAGAAAGTATTACGCCACCAAAAGAAATATCTTAATCTTAAGTGGCAACTTTACGCTACTAAATTTCATATGTTACCTTGATGTCATTAGTGATTAGGTATGTGTATTATCGATCTAACCGTATCACTACCACTAATTGTACTTTTAAGGTCCATGTGATTGTTACCTTTCCCTTATTGTAGATTTACCGCAATAGTTGCAACTGCTATTCTATTCCAGCAACTTATTTCTAATTATCGGTGCCATCCTAAAAGAGATATCAAGGGAATACTGCTGAATGTTTCAAATGAAATGTTGCATGTGTTTAACAACTGTTGGATGTTTCTTTTGGGAACTATGTTGAGTTTGGAAATAGGTTTATTGAATTAGCTCTATACACATAGAATCTCATGCATGATCTATACAAATTGAATTGATATTTTTTATATTCATAATAAATAACATAAGACTCAGATTATTGCAACCTCAGAGCATACGAGGAAAAGCTAAACTATGCATGGATCACATTTATCTATATGTAAAATGAGTATTGGTTTATTGTAAAGAAAACCCATATATACTTTAAATACCAATCACTATTCACTAACATAAAAAATAAAGTATTGAACGAACTTTCCATGGTGTTAAGGTAGGAACTTAGAATATATAGTCATGGACTATAAAACTTATGAGCAAGTTCGAACATACGAGTTGGTGGACCATGACTTATGGTTTATCTTGATGGAAACCTGACATTAGCGTATATACAAGTTGTTGAGTTCATTAAAATTGTTACGACGATATCCCGCCGAATAATTTGTGGCTAAGCCGCACGCGTGAAATATTTCAAAAATCCATGTCATCTTTTTTAAAATATGGGAACTATGTCATCTCAAAAGAGAAGTGATCAACATCGATCTCATTATATGGTTGATATTCATTCTTAGTTACAACCGGCACGCGTCGATCGTTTGCCTGCAGTTTAATTCTAAATCTGTGAACAATGCATGTAATCTTGTGGAAAATGAGTAAGCATGGATCACATCTATCTATATGGAAATGAGTATTGGTTATTGAGACAACCCATATATATTTTAAATACCAATCACTATTCACTAACATACAAATAAAGTATTGAACGAACTTTCCTTGGTGTTAAGGTAGGAACTTAGAATATATAGTCATGGACTACAACTATAAAACGCATGAGCAAGTTCGAACATACGAGTTGGTGTATGGTTTCTCTTGATGGACACTAGCTAGTACATACGAGTTGTTGAGTTCGTTAAAATTGTTACGACGATATCCCCTCGAATAATTTGTGGCCAATCCGTATGCGTGAAATATTTCGAAAACCATGTCATCTCAAAAGAGAAGTGATCAACATCGATCTCATTATATGGTTGATATATTCATTAATTTTGGAGTTACAACTGGCACGTCGATCGTTTGCCTGCAGTTTATCCCGAAATTTGTGAACCATGCATGTAATTTTGCATCGTCACTACTAATTCACATTTGGATATATCGATGATCGGTTGGCCGACCTCTATCCTCAATTCAGAACCGCAGAACATGCAGCGAACAGGGTTTAACTAATGAAGGGAATTGCTAAGTTAGTTGAAGGTTTGTTGCCGCGAAAATCTTCTTAACAGATATCAAGGTATATCTATCAAACTGCGATCAACTAACTCATCCTGCATCCATATGATTAGTTCCAGCCGTACACGCCAAAGTCAGAGGCCTTTACTTTGGAGCCCAGCAAAGCCCCATGTGCTTCGATGGAACACGGATTCGTGTGTTCTGACTTGGCTTCATTTCTGACACAAGCAATCAGGGATGATCGACCATCATACCCCAATCAGCAACTACCTCCTGTGATTAATATAATAAATCCTTGCTCGATCCTGAGGTTTAGCCACGCCGTGCTTTTGCCTAGCTATTTAAGCACGGGCCTCCCAGACGCCTTGCATCCATCTCATTCAATTCCATTGCACAAATGCAACAAGCTCAGCTCAGGAACCTACGTACATTGCACACACACCACCCGTGTGCTCGTCCTCGAACGTACACACCCCCCAACCATTGTTCGCATTTGCCGACGTCGATCGTCCATATGTATGGATACGTCGTCAAGATCCCTTTATCCCTCTGCATTAGTCCTTGCAGCCCGCGTTAGCTCCGCCGCCGCAGGCTGGTCTCAGGGCACCGCGACGTTCTACGGCTATGCCGACGGCTCCGGGACCATGGGTAAGATTGTACATATTTTGCGCTGTACACACATGTACAAGAGCTGTGAACACATTTTGTATAGACAATCACCTTACACCATCAGCTAGAGCACTTATACTGATCATTCCAATGCATACATGTGCTTGTATGTAGGTGGCGCGTGCGGGTACGACAAACCTGTACAACGCCGGGTACGGCATCAACAACGCGGCGCTGAGCCAGACGCTGTTCAACAACGGCGCGTCGCGGGCAGCAGTGCTACCCTCATCACGTGCGACAGGTCACGTTCCGGCGGGCAGTGGTGCAAGCCGGGCAACTCCATCACGGTGTCCGCCACCAACCTGTGCCCGCCCAACTACGGGCTCGAAAACGGCGGGTGGTGCGGCCCGCCGCCCGCACTTCGACATGTCGCAACCGTCGGGGAGCACATCGGCGTCAGCAGGCGGCATCATCCCGGTCCTGTAAACCAGCAGGTCACATGCTCGCGCACCGGGGCGTGCGCTTCCAGTCTCGCCGGCCCAAGTACTTCCTGCTCGTCAACATCCAGAACGCGTCGGTGGCAGCGGCCCAGTGGGCGCCGCCTGCGAAGGGCGACAACACTGGGTGGATCCAGATGTCCAGGAACTGGGCGCCAACTGGCAGGCGCTCGCTGGGTCACCAGCCAGGCTCAGCTTCGCTGTCACCACGACCGGCGGGCACATTCAGTTCTGGAACGTCGCGCCTGGATGGTGGCAGTTCGACAAACCTACAAATGCTATCCTACAATTTCTACTACTAAAAACCTGCATGCAAGCAGCAGCAGAGAGCATGCTGCGTTCGCCATTTCTTGCGGCTCGGTCGAACATGGCGTGTGCGTGGCTGCGTGTGCTCGTGATTTTGACAGAGCTAGCTGCATGCACTTGCCATTGCATCCTTGGTGGCCGCCTCCTGATGACTGGCTTCTTCCCCTACGTGATGCTAATACTGCAGGAGGTGCGCGCCATGTATAATTTTAAATTCCGTCCCCTGTATTTTCTTTCCCAATTTAATCTTTAAAATTTGTGTTCTTTAGTCTAATTAGATTTATATATAAGTGCGTTATTGGGTGTAAAACTTATACGTGTAAGTACAGTGTAAACATTTTGTTATATATATGGAGATTTGTTGCTATTAATTTGGTCAAAAATCATTATCACTGTACTTCAAACTACGCATTAATTGTCTCCTACCCAATAGCAAAAAGAAAAACAACATTTTTTTATTACTGGTAAGCATCTTATAAAACAATTTGGACACACCAGTCCACAAAGACATAACTCAACACATATCCACCAAATGCCCAAGGTACACAGCATGATGCAACATATATGATCCAAAAAGTTTACAAATTAATTTCATTTCAAAACAGCCTTATTTTGGTCATTTTCATTGTAGCAAAAACATTCTTGTAGCCTTTTTTTTTTTTGTTTTGGCAATTGGACATACTCCTACGTACCATTTCAAATAATAAGACTTTTTGTTTTTTCTATACTACATGCTTTTTGCAATCCACCTAAATATACGCAATATTTAGATACATAGTAAAAATAATGTATATATCTAGGGAAAACCAAAACACAACTTATAATTAATTTTGAACTAAGTATATGACAATTTTTTGGTACATTATTATACAAAATTTTGTATTATTTATATATATATAGTTAGACTTTACAGATGCATTTCAGACGACCATAGGTGAATAAAATTGTGCCTTTCAAGTTTCAAGTATGTGCTGGTTCAAAAAATCAAAATACCATTTTTCCCCTTCTAGTGCCCTTATTTTTTTCCTTATAATATAGGTGGGTCCGGTACACTTTCCTATAAGCTACAAGTTATATGAATTATGCAATTTTATCAATGTGGTTTTCTGAGTGAAAATAAATAACTATAAAGTACTTTATACCATCTTGAGCAGTAAACATGCATGTCAATGATAAATCCTAGGGACCAATTATGCTCAAACCCTCAAAAAATTGAATTGAAATTAACAACCCATATATGCTGATACCATGGAACTAACTACCCCTGTATATTATCAATTTATAAGAAACTACTCTGCTGTAACGTCACATGATCACCAATCAGCATCTCATGCGCAAATTCTGTTAGAGTTTATTTATTAGAAGGTTTCTGACTTTGAGGTCCGTGTGTCTGATGCCAGAGTAGATTTAAAAAAGGAATGATCGCTGTTGGTTAGTTTCTGAGGCTTTTTTTAATCATTAGTTTCTGAGGCTTAATTACAGACTGGTTGGTTAGTTCAGTCTTAGCAAAGTAGTAGCCCACACATATAGGTGTATTGGGGCGCCCAAAACATTATTTTTGAGCTATTGATTTTAGCATCCAATGGTTCATCACACATCTCATGCCAAACTCCAGGTCTTATTCCTCTCCATTCTTCCTACTTCCGACCCGGCCTGCTGCCTATTCATATGGCATCTAGCCCCTGTTCCGCCTAATCATCCAGCTCCCGGTGGGTGCTCGTCGATAAATCTGATGCTGCCCACTATCGCCAGGCTAACCCGACTTCACCAAGCTCATTGCATTGCCCCCGTCCAACCACCTCTCCTAGCCCATTGCCTAGCTAGCGGTGCTACCGCCACCCTCACCTCTACACCACCGATCTTGTTTGCTATCCACAAAACTCCCTTTCCTTCTAAGCCCAACGGAGTAGACCAACCCTAACTCGTCGGAGACCTCACCGGAAACGAAGAGGATGGCGCAATGAAGATGCTAAGCTAGCTACGTACGTTGCGTTTCTTTTCATTCATTGGTAATAAAAAATTGAGGCCGGTTGGCAAATGTAAAACAGTCAAGTGTAGTATCTCTTCAGATAAGAACCGTTAGCTGCCAATTGAGCAACTATATATAGGATGATCCGGTAAAATGAAAATTAATAGGATATACCAATTAATAAAACAATTGGAAGGACAATACTTTTTTGTGACAATAGGAATGACAATACATTGTGTGTACATATATATATGCATGTTCAAATCGTAGAAAACTAATTGCTAATTGGACAAAATGCGATCATGCTGCACAGATCAAAATCCAGATCAACCCTCATTACGTACACCATTAGGTCAACTGATTTTTGATGAATTAAATTTTTTGAGAAGCAGGCGCACGCACATGCAATTATGCGTCCGGTTCTGACGATGGATCGGAGCCAATAGTCAAACTGCATGTTGGTGGCGAATGACATGCCTAGCAGCCACCACGCCGGCACGACGTCGTTGATGTACAGCGTCTGGCCGCCGGTGGAGGTGATCTTGAAGGAGAGCCCCGCGTGAGCAGCGCCGCGTTGCTCTGCCACTGCGCGCCCCAGTTCCGCGTCATGGAAATCCACCCGGTGTTGGTCCCCCTTCACCGACATGGACTGGATGGAGCCACTGCCGCCGACGTTGGAGATGAGCACCAGCTGGAAGTACTGGGACCCGGTGATTCTGAACCTGATGCCTCCCCTGCCTGGAGCAGCTCACCCTGCAAAATATATTAAATCACCGATCGAACGAGATGAGCCATGCATTCATGCATATCATATCATATCAATATCCATCAACGATATATATGTATAGACAGCTTATTACGTACCGCTGGTAGAGGACGGGGATGATGCCGCCGCGGTAGATGCCGATGTTCTCCCCACGCCGGCTGGGACATGTCGAAGTGTTGCCGCGGCGGGCCGCACCAGCCGCCGCGTTGGGGAGCGCGTAGTTGGGCGGGCACAGGTTGGTGGCCGTGACGGTGACGGTGTTGCCGGGCTTGCACCACGCGGACCTGGTGGCGTCACACTTGATGGTGTAACACTGGCCGCACGAGGCGCCGTCGTTGAACAGCACCTGGCTCAGCGCGGCGTTGAGCACGCCGTAGCCCGCGTTGTACAGGTTGTCGTAGCCGCACGCGCCACCTGCATTACGCGACGCACATACAGTTGAAGCTAGCCAACAACAAGCATTGCCGCCGCAACTAAGGCTGTATGGAAATCGGGTGCTGATGGACACGCCGCCGCAAGCTAAGCGCATGCCCACGGAGTACACGCTCTACGTACCCATGGTCCCGGAGCCGTCGGGGCCGCCGTAGAACGTCGCCGTCCCACTCTCCCAGTCCCAGTAGTCCGCCATTGCCGACGTGACCAGCAGCGCAAGGACGACAACGCCGGCCAAGGACGGCTTGAGCTGTGCCACCATGGTGCCCATCATCGTGCTCGGTCGCTTCTATCGACGATACCGGATCGCCAATCACCAGAACCAAACTGATCGAACAGCAGCTAGCTGCGAGAGCTTAGTTGGGTGAAAGAGAGAAATGACCAAGCTAGTATAGTAGATAGATGAGGATTATTGATCAATGGAGATCGAGGATGGATTGCCACGGCCATGGCGCCCAGTACTGCTTAAATACCATCAGCACAGCAAATGCAGCCGGCGGTTGCAGGGGTGATCATCGGAATGATGGTCGTTGGCAGGGAATATAGGGGCATGATTGATTGCACGGCGCGTACGTTCCTCTCCTCTGCTGCTAGCGAAGCTCACATGCATGCAACACTAGCGCAAATATGTCAAAGGCTCGAAAGCCTTTGACAACTGGTACGGTACTACGGTGGTGCGCGCGCGCCATGCATGCTGTCGCGGCGGCTCGCTTCATACTTTACTACTACTTGACAGTTGACACATAGGCGAAGACCTCTGTGATTATTACACAATAAACCTAAGATTTGTACCAGTAGTTGTGGCCACTAGCTTATAAATTACTAGGCCATTACGCGGGAGTCTCCTTCAAATTGAGCTGATTTATATTGAAATTGAACCGAAAGGCGAGCAGAAGCATCCACCAAGTCGCAGCCCAGGGCTATTCCAGGAATAAGAAACGGAGGACCCCACATGGGACAACGAGAGGCAACGAAGTGGCCACACATGCACGGCGGTTGGAAGTCCGGCCGGATAACTAGCGCGCGGGACATGCAAGATGACGCTGACGCCCCGGCCTCGTCATCTACTCATCTTCGGCTTGCCACTGTGTGTCGACCCGAAGCGGTTTTTCACGAAGGTGCACATGCACCCACACCGCGACCACAAGATAATGACGACCGTGATCCGTCTAAGACACTTCTCAGAGCAGTGAGCCATCGAGTAAGTAGTCTTTAACAGACGATCACAACGCGTATCATGCGGTCCACGTGTACGTGCATGTGCACCTAGTGTAAATTTAACTTACCGTGTCGACCAGCGCAAAGCAGTAGAGACGCCGTCTTGGCCACGATCGGCCGGGCGCCCTGCGCCCACCCGTTGCCAAATCGATCGGTCCTGCTGGCTCAACTAGAGAGCAGAGGTACCACGGTACCAGCGTGTCAAAAACGAATCCGGAAATATTCTGAATTGAACCGCATCCTTTTCTGTATTTAATCCGATCAAATTCATATTTTTCTTGTCCCATGTTTCCGCGTTTTCATTTCCGCCAGATTTCAAAATGTAAAAGTAGAAAACGTTGAGGAGTTTTTCGATCGAGTTCAACCTGCTTTTCTTTTTTACTTTAAACCCGATTCCAAGTTCAAAATTATGAATTTTGTTGTCGATCATTCGCGCTTAGGCAAAGACACCTTATCACGCGCTCCTAGAGTCGCCGAGGTGGGACTAATCACCTTTTACCGGCGCCGCATGGCTGCATCGACTTCATGTGGCGCTGTTATTGTGTTGCATATGATTGGGCCGACCAAAAGAAAGAGTACTAAACGCACCAAAATGATAAGTTTGCTCTCTTGACTCAAATTTGCCAAATGACACTTATTATTTTTATACATTGTGGGTCGATATTCGTATTGAATTTTTCTTATACCGACCGGTTTCAACGCAAGTCCCTCAATTAGTTTGTTTCAAAATTCCATAAGTTCGCGTTAAGTTTTAGAAACCGGCTACCGCTTTTAGCTTTCGATTTTGTATTCAAATGTAAAAGTAGAAAACGGTTATGGGGTTTTTCGACCGAAGTTCGACCGCTTTTTCATCCTTAGTCCTTGCGCTGGGAATGAATGGTCGAATCGAATGAGACTACAATAGTTCGTCAACGTTTCTTTCACTACTACTAATTCGATTTTTCCGGGGCGACTTTTTATTTTCTCGGCCACCTAACCGGTGATATCGTGGCTGCTTTTGGGACCCAAAACCGCCACGTAAATAAAAAAATAAAAAAGCAAAAACCTAGATCCAAGCCCAAACGTGGCCTGCATCCGGCCGCCGCCGCCAGAGTCGATCCGCCGCCACCGCTGAGATCCGCGCCGTGACCTCCGGGAAGGCCGCCGCCACGCCTCGACCTCGGGGGTCGGCCGGCCACGACCCTCGGGAGTCCCCTAACGGACCCTCGGAGGGCTCGGGCGCCGGGGTTGCCCATCGACCAAGGAAGGGGGAGGAGGCGCGACGGAGGGGAGGGGAGGGAGGGGGGGGAGGGGAGGGGGCGCGATGGGTGCCGTGGAGGCCAGAGAGAGAGAGATTTCGGAGAGTGAGTGAGAAAAGTGAGATTTTAGGATGGAAACCCTAGCTCGCATATATTTATACATGGATCAAACCGGGCTTTTTAGATCGATCGGGCTTGTTCGCTTTGGATCAAATTCATCAACCATGGCGCTACCTGGCAATCAATTTACTATGTATATTATTACAACCGCCACTGGATAAAAAAAAAACCGCCACGGTTAATCGCGGATATTGACCGTGGCGTTTTCCAAATAACCGCCATGGAAAATCATTTCAAAATGCTATGTAAATCAATTGTCGAACCCAAATAGATTGGGCCGAACCGACACGTGAATTGGGGAATTGGAAGGAGAGGATGGCGCCGCGGGAGGCGGAGGACGGCCGACTTCAGCGTCTGGCGGCTGTGAGCAGCGCTGCCCGAGGCCCGAAGATGGCGGCGCAGCGGCGGCGAGGCAAAAGGTGGGCGGCGCGCGCTGCAAGAGAGAAAGGAGAAGAGATTGGGATAAATTTTCTTTATTTGCTTGTTGCCCCGAAGATTACGCACTTTTACTTTTATAGCCCTGGCTAGTGGGACTTGTATCTCAAGCAATCTCTAAAGGTTTCTTATAGGTTGGAATACCTTTTACAAGCATATCCTATTTATTTATTTCCCAATAAGGGTCTCCCTTATAATGAGATATCCCCCTTGCACACCAAAACGCTAAAGATAATCCTAGATATTTTTCTCCTTTATTCCCTAATTAATTGCCTAAGAATCCGCTGTAAAGGAGGAGACGGCTACGGCGCTGAAGCCCGTGGGCGGCGCCTCGTTCGCGGTGGGCCCGACTCGACCTGTCCCCTTTTCCGGCCCGCAATTCCGGTCATGACATCTCCTCCCCCTTCGATCGCCGTGGCCCCTCGCATGGATGAAAGTCCATTCTGGGCCACGCCCGGGTGGAGGTCACCGCCCGGCATGATGAGCTCAACCGGGCAGCACTCAATCTTCCTTCCACCGGTTCTTAGATCATGTTCTCCCCGGGTTCGGCTTGGAGCAAAACTCCGTGAGGTAGTGAAGGTTGCCGATGTAGCCGCGGGTAGATGTAACGGGTGGACAAAGACGCCCCCGTCATGAAGCCGCCTCTGGCTGCCGTGCCGCCAGCAGGAGCTCCTTTGGAATGCCCACCTCAAGGTGCCGATGCACCATGTCGCTGGGGTGGGCTCTCCAAGAACAAGAAACGCCATTGGGAGGAGCATTGACGAAGAGCGAGAGGAGGCGCTAGATGGTGATGTCGCGGCGAGTAGGAGGAGTGGCGCCTAAGTTCAACATCGCACCGCATGAAGGGAGCCGACGCCGAACAGAGGGCGAGCCGGTGGGCGCCCTCTCGCATCGTGAGGCCGATGTGGACGCGGTCAACGGTGAGGAAGAGGCGATCCATGCCGCCGGTGAAGACGACCGCCGGCCGACGTGGTGGGCGCCGTGGCCACATGCCGCCCAACAGATGGCGGTCGGTGCACAAGCTGTAGTTGGCTCCGCTGTGTAGGCCCTCAAGGCGAGGAGGTTCGCCCCGCGAACTCCGCCTTGAAGCAAGGCCTCCAAAGAGTCCGGAAGAAGTGGAGAGGAAGCCCGAAGGTAGAAGCGGCCATCGAAGAGGAGGAGGCCATCCTTGAGCGCCCATGCTGGGTGCGCGCGCCACCCGTGGTGACGCCAAGGGCGATCCGGCGCGAGGTGCCGGTCCTCCAGCGGTCGCTCGCTCGGAGCCGGACGAAGACGCCTGCGGACGTGTCAGAGGTCCAAGGCGCCGCATGCCTTGAACGTTTCCCAAGTCGAGAGGGAAGTGTCCCGACACCTGCGAAGATGCCCGACCGTAGCAAAAGCCGTGGTCGCGGCGCCGCCTCCCGCCGAGGAGGTGGAGCCGACGTGAACGCGCTCGAGCGGCCGCCCGCAGAGTACCGCAGTACCGTGTGTCGGAAGTCCCACGTCACTGCCCCAAGCTTGCCGCCCGCGCATGCTGCTGATGACGACGCCGCGTTCAATGGCATGACGTGAGGCCATGTCTAAGGTACCGCTGCCGCAGGGCGTAGTGGCATCTCGGCTGCGGCGTACCGCAAGATGTCAGCGGCACCGCAAGCCGCAGATCAAGACACGCGACCGGCCGAGTCCGTGAGGCCCTGCCGTGTCACCACGCCGTCGACATGTAGTTGTGCGCGGTTCCAAGTCGTGACGCATGATGTTGACGCTCGCGGCGGATCATACCAACGAGGTATAGAGAATGAGCACCACGCACGTGGGAGTCGCGTCCCCGGCGAGGACCTTCTTCAGTCGGGCCGCCCTCTTTGACATCCGCCAAAGGAGACGCTCATCGAGTCGCCTGCAGAAGCCATTGAGGATCGCGGATGTCGAAGAGGCGCTAGACTTGTGACCCCGCGGTAAACGCTCGTCATAGTTGAAAGAGGTCCAGCCTTTGCGCGTCGTTCGGGCCATCTCTTCCGGCGTAGTCGCTTGAACGGCCGAAGTCGCTGGCCGGTGTCGCCGAAGAGGAGGGCGCCTCGGGGGCGGCTACAGGCCACAGCGCTGGTGCCCTAGTCCTCTCCCCGTGGCCGGCTTGCCGGTGTTGTAGAGGATGGCAAGTCGCCACTGCGACGCTCTCGGGCGAGAGACATGGCAGCCTCCATGTCCTTGGGATTCTGCGATCTCGACGCCCCGCCTTTGAGCGTTTCCCCGCCCAAGCCTCGCTGCGTAGATGTTCACCCGCCGCTTGTTGTCGAGGTGGCCCGCGACGTGCCACGTGTGCCGTGAACCGCCCGCGGTACTCGCCGATGGTGCATGTCTTCCTCGGCCGATCGATGCCAGCCGCCTCAAGAGATTCCGCCGCTCACCGCCAGCGCCGCTGACATACTCGAGCGTAATCTTGCCCAATCCCGCCACCGGCTTCTCCTCGGGACAGCCTCATGTACCATTGCCGGGCCCCCCGGTGAGATGATAGGAAGCATACCAGGATTTGTTCTCATGTCGGGCGCATCTTGTCCCCCTCAAGAATTGCTCGCAATGTTGATCCATGGAAGAGGATCCTCCTTGCCATCATACGCGGGGAAGGACAAGCTTGTGCAAGTGAGGAGCGAGACCTCGAAGGTGTCCTGTGAGAGGGGGTGGGGCCATTACGCGCCCCTCATATGCGCCGCTCGGCTGCGGGCTTCGCCCCGTAGCCCTTCATCGTGCGTTCTCCAGACGGGTCGCCGTGACTTGATCATCCCTGCTCGCTTGCCATCACCCGCTTCTTGATGAAGTCACGTCCGTTGTTCCAACAAATAGCTTCATCTCCGTGACGGCTTCCCCGAGTTGTTGACTCGCGACTTGATCGGGCCGCCGATCGCGTCCGGAGAGAATAGCAATTTGATTCTCGAGCGCATCCATCCGCCCTCGTTGAATTTGGCGAACCGTTCCCCCAAATTCTTCAC
>JADLZK010005678.1:0-31039 GCA_015847255.1 Hyparrhenia diplandra | reverse complement strand
TGATAGAGCCTCGTCGGTCTCTAGCAAAGGGTATCCGCCTCGCCATGCGGATCCCATAATGAAGTCAAGGATGTTCGGCCTCGCTCGGTCGCGAACAAGTATTTCCGCCTCGTCGGTCGCGGAAAGAAAAACGTCCCCAGCCTCGTCGGTCCGGGGAAGTAGGATGACTTCATATGGATCACCGGCCTTGACGGTGCGGAAAAATGGGGATGAATGTGAGACTTGTGCTCATGTAATAACTCGGGACGCGCATGCTCAGCGTCAATGTAAACTTCTAAGATGTGTATACTCGGCGCTAGCTCTCGCCAAGCCTACAGGAAGTTGTGCTGATAGAACTCACGGGCAAAAATTATGCTAAGCCCCGGGTGAATCGTGCATTGCGCCACGATATTGATCTAGTAACTTGGTCGTGCGTTGCGCCACGAAATTTAGTATTGAGCCGGCATTATACAGGTCATGTGTTGCGCCACCAATTTCGGGGCCGAGCATCGATGGATGAACTCTTTATTAATTCAAGTGAAAGCATACAACACTATGCTTGGCCTTTCGTATTTGCTTGATGACTTAGACGTTGGCATGTATATGCCACGAGCAAGCCTGGATCGCCGATGGGCTCTCGTCAAAACTGTAATGTCGAGGCTGCCTCTGAGCTGCCATGCTTGTTGCCGCCGGACACGTTGAGCCACATGAAGAAGATTGTCGGGCGCCATGTTGCTTGCTAAACCTCTGCTGGGCATGCGCTGGGTCGTAGGGCCGTTGCTTATTACTGCCACGCTCGCTGATGTTCTGCCCTCAGCTGGCTAACATGAAGATACGATTGCCGCTGCCGTGCTAGGGTGCATGTGCCGTCGAGGAGGGCTGCCGGCCGGAGTTGAGATGCTCACCGTAACCATTGATGTGTCGGCTGGCTGATGGTGACGAGGACCGCAGTTCACGAGCTTGCCGAAGATGCTGGCCGCCGCTGACAGATGAGGGTTGCTGGGCTATCGCTGCATGAGGGAGGATTGTTGGGCTATCGTTGCACGTGTCCCGCTAAATCATTGTGCAGCCACGCTTGATCTTCTAGCTGGCCGTATGGTGGTGAAACAGGCTCACGTCGGAGAAGCCTCCACGGTGACAGGAATGATGTTGATGCAGATATGTCGCCCCTTCAGGAGCCGTCGGGCCAAGCTACTCCTTCAATGGAAGAATGTGTCGTTTGTGCTAATATGAGATGGTTGCCAGAAGAGTCAATACGCTTGATCTTGTAGCTGGCTGGGCTCGCCCGATGGGCAATACTGCTTGTTTGCCGCTTACCGCTACTGGCCGCACACTGGGCTAAGCCGGGCCGCCATGAGATGCCGAGGTGCACAGGTTCATCATGGGGCGCCATCGTCATTGCCTCGAGGAGCTCTGGTCTGGCCGAAGCTGGAGATGCCTCCGCCCATGTGCGGCTGGTCGGGCTGCTGCTCTTGCGCCGCTGCGCTACCACATCACCATGGACGCCATGGGCGGTGATGAAGATGATGATTGGCTGCAGCTATCATCGATCGTCGCGCTGTGAGCTCCGTTCCTGGCGAAGCATTGTTGTCAATTAAACTGCCGCCGGAGTCGTCGTCGGGGCCGTCGTGAACAAGCGCCATAGATGCAAGTCATTGTGCCAGGCCACCAGGCCGTCATCATGGAGAGACCGCCGGCTCGCCGTGCTGCCGGGTAATGCATGCTGCCCGTAGGTCGTGAAGATAAGGATTGCCGGGCTGTTGCTGAACACGCCGTCGAGGCCAGTTGTGAAATGTGCCCGCCGTAGATGGATTTAGGGGCCAAGGTCATCGTGGCTAGAAGATCAACTTTGAAGATGGCTGCCGGCTTGCTGGGTGCCGTGCGTGCTGCCCGCACCTCGTCGTTGCTTTGGCCGCCGATGTACCGCCGCCTCCATGCCTTTGCTGGGACGAAGGGTAGACCCCGGCGAGATGCATCTTACTTGTATTCCCTGGCCATGCATGCAACACAGATCAACCAATAAACAAAATACATAAAATCCACCGTAGGCGTGCGCGGCCATGTCGTCGGTGATGCCAGAGTTCTCGACGACGTTCGGCAGGTGCGCTGACGACGACGGCGGAGAGGTGGCCGGAGGCGAGGTTGATGGCTGGTTCCTCGGCGTCGGCGACGTGCAGAAACGCGGCGGCGCGCTGCTATATATGCGGAGTGCGCGCGTGAGATGCAGGGCGCAGGGCTTCGGCTTATGCATGCTCCTTGTATATGCGCCGCCCCTCGTGGGGGCGTAATGTGTCTCCGTAGCATGGTAATGGTAATGTGCGCCCCATGCTCTATGGAATTGCTGGCGCTTTATATAGGGCCTGAGCCATGGCATCAACTCCTTCGCCAAGCCAACGTAATAGATAAATGATTCAACGAATGGCATATTCTCCGGTGTATATCCGTATATCATCCAGTGTTTTGGCGTTACGTGCCCCTTTGCTGTGCAAGCTAACGAATGTACAGAGATGGACTCATCATGAATGCCGTACGTGTATCTCTTTTCCAACATATACACGTATATATCTATATTTGTTACCATCAAATCTTTTAGAATATACCCGGCAAGACCTCCTCACCAGATCGGACATACGTTACTCTATTTAGCCCGATATGTGACGGCCAAAAAAAACATGGGCCAATAAAAACATGGCCATCTCAAATAGTAAACTAACTTTGCATGGCTTTTTAAAATATTAAGCCACATAAAAAATACTTGTTTAGCCAGAATTATTTTATTCCGCCTAATAACACCGTAATGTTGCTTAACTGGCATTAAAATAATGCAAAATTTTCATCAAAAACGCCCCCACCAAGGGATTTGGCGCAGGAAGGAGCATGGACTCTGACTTTTGGTGCAAAATGAGATGTGGATGGAAATTTGATTGGGCCTACGAGCTTAGGCCACAAGATTTAATGAGGTCCTTATTGTAAAACAAGGGAAGGACCATGTTGAGAAATTTAGAATTGTGGGAAGTCAATGAATTCATTGACTTAATTCCACCGCGTATGGTGATATCACTGAATATTTGACTCAAGCGGGGCAACATAGATTGCCATGATCAAATTTTGAGTATTAGGAAGCAGCCTTTGGATATCGTTTCGTCGGTTCTTTTCCCTAAAAGACTCGATTAGCATATCCTCATCAACAATTTGCTTTGGGTGGCAACCTTATTAGTGCCATTTTGATGAGTACCTTGGATTCGCGCCCCCAGTGCGTCAAGAGCCTGATTGTATATGTAAGATGCCAACATCTGAGAGAGACATTTGTTTGAATCAAATACAAGAATGAGTCCCCTTATTACGTCAGATCTTTTTGTGGGCAGATCAGATGCCCATCGTCATGGTGTCTTACACACCGCTAAAAATAATGCCATCTAGTGTTGTTAACTTTGTTATTTGGCACATCTTGGCCAATAATACATGTAGGTGGGTAAAACAAAATTGCCTATCCCATGAATGAATAGCTGCACAATAATGCATTTGATTTGGCCAGTGAAAGGTTCTATGATTTTTCAAATAATAAGCCAGGGTTGGCCCTTTGTGTTGATCTACCCGTGAGAGACAATGATATAATCAATCATCTTCTTTTGACCCAAATTCTCTTGTAACCCCGCGTATGATCATACACAGAATTTGAATTTGGGCGATAAGTTGCTGTTTTGAGAAAGAAAAAAATGCTCATAGCTTTGAAGAAGCTAGGCCCCCTTGATACCGCAGAAGCACCGTGAAGCTTGCGACGATGCCATAAAGTAGTGGTATGACGAGAGGGTTCGGGAGCTCTGAGCCCTTATTACAGCAGGAAGAGAAGTGTCGCATGAGAAATCACAGGAGCTTCGAAAGAAGCAAATGCTTTCCCTTGCCTTTGGTCTCTAAGGCGCAAGACAACATTACTGATTTGTCGTATCAGGTGAAGCAGAAGATCGCCTGTTATGCCTACGGTTTGGGCAAACCAAAGAGAGTGTCCCTGATAAAGTTTCTCCGGTCTTCTTGAAGACGCCGTGTCTTGTTAGGTGTTTTGTTTAGGGAGGCACGAATCAAACCCCGCCCCCAGTCGGTAGGGCTTGTTAGGATATGAAGGTGCAATCGGCACCTAGCGTCGTGGTTTTCGGCCTTATGCCCCAGTGTTTTGAGTCATCGCCAAAGAATAAAGTTGAGCCTTAAATCACATCATGTATGCATGTACCTTTTATACTGCCTTTACTCCTTTCTTTAGCCGTGGTGGAGCATGGCACCAAAGAATAGCCGCATTATATATTGGGCCTGATGATAAGCATCGGATCGACTCAAATATACTGTCCAACTTTGGACATAATACTTTTTAGTAATCCCAAAACCCGATGTATGTACGGTGCACCACATACGGACCATAAAATTTTCCTTACATGACCAAAAATTATAACATTTTTTACTTCCGGCACCCAATGAACTCGCCCGTGCAAGAAAATAAAAAAAAAAGGAAGAACGAGGCGAAAGACCATACCCCTTGATAACAAAGTTGCATATGGCGAAGTCCATACCACTTGCAAATCTGGCGAGGGCTATAACCACCCCAAATGCCTTTATAGGATTGCTTTGTTCGGCGAAAGACCATACCGTAGAAGAATTTTGCAACCATCTTCGTGACGTAGTCCGTGATCACAAATAAAGATCACAAGCAGTAGATGCTATGATCATAGCGAAAGTCCATGCTTAGGATCGTTAATATCTTAGATGTGTGTTATGTCACATGCCCCGTAATGCGCCAGCCAATACATCTTTTGTGTGGCCAGCACGCACACTTCCCCAAAGAGATTGATTCTATTGCGACGCTTTGACACGCATGCCAGCCATAGAACTTATGTGACTAACGTACATGTCACTTCTCCATGAGAGTTTTATCAATCTTATTGCGGCCGCTTATCAGCCACGGCGCCAGCCAATAAAATTGAAGGGTTTCACAGATCCGCAAGAACCGCCATGGTATACTTCTTCAGCCCCATGAAATAAGCAATCCTTTCGCATTCATGACGAAAATAAGTTGCAAGATTGATCAGGTAAGTTGGGTAAAAGGATTTTTTTATTCAAAAATGCGGCTTCCCTTTATCGATAAACTATATGGTGGTGACCGCTAACAAGTCCGGGCGTAGAGAGCCCCAATCTCGAGATGCCTTGTTCGCTAAGCCGCTGTTCGTGGTATATGATGACATGTAGTAGACGCTCCCGGCAAGAGAGACTTCTTCAAATCACGCATCGCCGTGACTAAGTTGTCGTTCTGACTCCTCAAGAGACATTAGGTGTGGCTGAGATGGAATTGTTTTATGGGTATAAGGCTCGATATGCCTCACTTTTTATGCGAGGGTGTAGGAAGGAAGTCACCTCCTGCCCAAACCGGGCGCCTTTGATTGACTTGAACTTGATTCATAGCTTTTGCTTTGCGTTGTAGACTTTGGATTGTCCATTTATTTGCTTGACTTTTTTGACTTGGAATCTTGAGACTTGATTGAGCCGCCCTTCAAGATCTTCGAGATCCCTACCTTCCACACTTTGTGAGACTAGACCTCGCGCATCAATTTTTTTTGAAGTCCCTTGTTGAAATGTTGGGGTGGCAGAGTGCCATTAACGCATCCGCAACTTTGTTAAAGGTAGCCTCTCATGCTCTTTTTCCCATAGTTTTCCCCATATGTGGATGTCTCCTACCGATGAAGCAAGAGGAAGTACGGGCGCATAAACTTAGACAACTTCGCAAGGTTGAGTTGAATTGGTTTCCTTGTTCGTCCCACACACATAGCATGTACCTTTATGTGCATTGTGTTGGTTGAATCATCCATTGATGAGCTTCCGCACACGGATCTTAAGTCGCCAACTTACCAATGTTAGGAGGAAGCCTTTTGATAGGTGGTGATTTAACACCCATTTAGAACACACTAAGAAGTAGCTAAGTGTGTCCCACCTTTCATGTGATCTACCAAAGGTGGATTATAGCTTTTTTAGCATGCATTTTTTAAAGATTTTTTTGGCACATCGCCATTAACAAGAGGAGGCATTGGCCGAATCCCTCCTCGATCAATCAAATTGATGGGCACCCATCATCGAGACTCAATACGCATAGGGCCTTCACATTTTGGGCAAAATTTTCCCTTTACTTTTGGTCATGGTAATGGGTCATAGGAGCACTAGTGCTAGGTCTCCTTTCTGAAGACTCACGACGCATCCAGTTTGTTCATGCTCGGTCATGTTAGCGGTGATAGAACTTCAAAGTGTGTAACGATTGAGGCGCGCTCTTCATGCAAGTTGAGCCTTTGAATCAAAGGTGAGCTTGTTTATCTTAGGTATGATCATTGTGGATGGCAACTTGTAATGCCAAAAGCCCACTTGTAGGGCAACACGGGCTTTGTGCCCAAGAATCCACTAGGTGGGCATTTGATTATGACACGATATGCCCGTAAGGTTTAAATAAGCGTCTGCGCTAATATGGCTTTTTGTAACGGCCTTCTTTTAGAATCCCGCCAAGTATGTTAGCTGGCCACCAAAACACTCTGTTTGGGGGGTAACATTTATTGAGTAATTCCACTAGATCTTGCATTTGTAGAGGTGGATAACTCTTGTTTGACATGAAAGTTTTCCATCATGAATTTGTCCGTAAGGCGCCATAGTAATAGCTTTGTGTGGCACACGAGAAAGTTGACATTTTCATATTTGAACTCTCTCCTTTAGTTGGGGCTACCAGCCCATCCCAGAATTAATTAATACCTAAGCATCACAAAGGCCAAAGAAAATCAGAGGGGTGGAGGGGGGCTTGCTTGAAGTCCCTAGGTGTTGTATACTATTGAAGGCCATCTGAATGCCATCGGGCGAAGAGATGAGACAGATGTGTGATGATCCCCGTTATTGTCAATGTAGATACAAGATGGGTATGATGCTACCCACGGATGTTGTCGTGATATAAAAAGGTGATGTTGGAAGACCATCAACATCAGAGAAGGGAGAGGTATTGATGCCCCTAGTGTAGGAGAGAGACGGCGCCGTGAAACCATTGACACCATATGGATTGGGAAGTGGTGCTACCCAACAATGTTGATGTAGAATGTGATGCCTAAGTCACTTTCAGCTGCGGTATCGCCTACCCGCCGATTGAGATCTCAGCGACTTGCTTGTCGACGGTGGAACTACTTCCTCGGTCCGCCTTTGACAGACGGTGTCGCCGAATTTACTGCAACACGCGGTCGATGCGTGCAGTGAGCTTCAGCGGTTCCTTCCCACGATGGTCGCCGCCACTATCCATCTTCAAGGACCGATGCGTCCAGTTTTCTTCGGGAGCAACGCCAATTGCTCATCGTCTTCATGGCGACTTGAACTTCGGCGAGGATGCTACCAAAGACGATCGAAGGGGCGGAGGGGATCCAAATCGAGGATTCCAAATCAACGACGCGGATGGTTATTGCGAATGTCGCGACCGATTGACAGCGATCGAAATTCAATTCGACTAATAACCCGGAGCCTTTTATCGCATTGATCGGGAAAACCGGTGAACGCCGCAATCCGATACCGTGATGTAACGGTGGATGGTGGTGGATACGAATCAACTTCTGAACCGATTCTGAAATCTTACTTAGAACCGATAGATGCGGATACAATCCGACGGGCGGCCAAGGCCCGCCAGGCCTCGAAAGCAACGCCGCCTTCAGGTTCAAGTTCTAAGCCAAGCCGAGCAACTCAAAAATCAGAATCCTCTCTTTTTTAAGCGATACAACGGAGCAGGCCGCGATACGCCCGATGCAGCGGGGTTCTCTTCATGGGCTTCAATGACGCCAATCGGGCCTGCATACTTGACATTGGGCTTCTTTGTACGTTTGCTCTTGGGCTTCTCTCCTTCTCCTGATGTCGTGACACTCAGGACCTGAAATTTAAAAGGCTTTTTTGTTTAGCTGCATTCTAATTTGCTCTAATCCATATTTATTGGAGTGAAAAACTAGGGCTTTTTTTCATCCTTATCCACCAGATACATTGTACTGGGGTTTAATCCACCGCCAATACACATATAGAGGGTAAAAACCAGTTAATTTTCCATCTCAAATCTCAACAGGAGTGCAGCTAAACAAGCCTCGATGAAAAATGACATGAAGCGCCCAGACATCTTGGTTCGTAACACAATACACTGGAATACATTCGATTACTGAAAGTCTGAAATACAACTTGGGGACGACATCAGCATGCTTCGTTATAATCAGGCATGTTAAAACTACCCATGAACATGAACGAAGCTGGCTAGCTGGCCTCGCTACTGCGTGCGCCAGGAGTAAAACGAAAAGAGAACGGACAGTCACCCAGATCACATCTTTGTTTGCCGTCGCCGTAGCAGCATCGGAACTACAGCTACAGCCTGAGGATCCGTCGGAGCTCGTCGGTGGCGCCGACATCCACGCCGCTGCCGCTGCCGGCGCCGGCCACTTCCACGGCGCAGGCTGTGGGCGCCTTCGTCCTCGCCGCCCCGACTGTGAGCAACAGCGACGTAGGCATCGGCACGCTGCTCGGCGGTGGGGACACGGAGTACAGCGAGTCCGCCGCCGCCGTCTCCGTCGTCCACTCCAGCAGTAACTCCTCCTCCAGCCCAGTCGTCGTTGCCGGCGCCACCCTCTTCTTGGACGGTTCAGCGACGGCGATCGGCGCCGAGGCACCAGGCGCGGCGCCGTCGTAGCGGCGTGGTTTCTTGTTGGCACGCGGGGCCGGCCGGCTCACTGGCTGGTAGGGGTACTGATGAGGCGAGGCCTGAGCCGGCAGCGGCAGGAGACCAGGCTGGGCCTGGGTGGCGCCGGCGGTCGTGGAAATGACAACGGCGCGTTCGTAGTGCAGCTGTTGGTGTTGTAGTACGGCTTGCAAGCCATCGAGATCAAGAGCAAAGATCAAGGAAGGATTCGAAAGCACTAATAAGGAGTTAAAAGAGATCTATAGTAAGATCTAAAAACGGTGTTTTTGTTCCGTGCGACGTAGGTGATGAATTGATCTGAGCAATAGCACAGATGGATAAACAAAGTTTCGGAACAAATCGAAGCAACACAAAGGAAACTCTCCAACCAGCAAAAACAAGTGGAGATGTATCGAAGGAAAAAAGGCCGCAGTTTGCTCGGTGATCTTAATCAGTGATAAAACAGATCAAGATAACAGCAGCTTACTCTATGTATATTATGCTACAACCAAAACGGAAAAAGGTCAGTTGAAGTAAAGATGGCGAGATGTATGTTATAATATCATGCCAACTACTGAGCCAAGAAGACTGGCCGTGTCTATGAATGGTGAATGCAGTGAGACGTTGGGTTGGTTTAGCTCGTGTCCTGAGGGCCCGTGTCGCCCCGACCCGGGCATTATATAGCAGCAGGCCGGGCGGCCGGTACCACCACCCCAACGGATAGTAGGCGTGCGTACGTATACGTACGTTACGTACCGTGCTCGCGGTTTCCACCGGGTTTCCTCGGCTGACGGAAACGACTTGTTTTTCTCTCGGCACGGCGCATATGGGATTGGGAAAGTCGCGGGCACGGTGCCGACAGGGTACTGCGGCGTGTCAGACCCGAGGCAGGGGCGGCGGCCGTCCGAGCTGCGAGGCCCGTCGGATCGATCGGATGGCCGCGGGCGTCGGGATGGCAGCTGCGCGCCGGTCGGCACGTGGAAAGACGCCTCTACCAAACGTTTGATTTCCTTGCTGTGCGGTTTGCGGTGGATGGGAGGGCGATGCCGTTGGGGAGAGGCGATCCTTCGCTGGATCGCCACGTAACTGTGGATTGTGATCGAGGATATGCATGGAGTATGATTGAACTTGAGAGCCTTAAAACAAAGGAAATGAAACGAACTTGACACGCACGCGGTCGACCTCGGGGCTTAGTCATCGGAGAGACGGAGAAATGTTCTTTCGCGGTCGTCACTCGGCAGATACCTCCTCCCTCCCATCACATTATTTGAACGTTTTTTATAAATGCTGAAAAAACGATCAAGAAACATTCTTTGAGAAATGGTAACAAAGAGCCCCCCTCGCCTTTCCCCTTCACACTAACAAAACAATATAGTAGGTTTGTTTGAATTGTCTCACGTTGATCTCAACTTGGTGGACATCATCGCTCCCCTCGTTTCACTACTCTTCATTTGTGTACTGTCGTTCCCTCACACCAACCATCAACACCTTGTCATCTACTGTATGTTGCCACCTTGTCATCTACTATATGGTGCCGTTGTTCCCTCACATCAACGATCAACACCTTGTCATCTACTGTATGTTGCTGCGGGAGCTTCTTGTCACCACCGACGTCGTTGCCGTTCAGGATGCCGGAGAAAGTGTAGGACACAACAAGCCGACCAGCTTCGGCTGAATGAAAGTGTTATGTGAGAGAGAATCAACTCAAACATAAGTGTGTGGACATACCAATATCAACCTAGCATTAGACAGTAAATAGATATGACAACTACTATCACAGTTAATAATTATTTCTACATGTGAAGCGTCCACTGCTGGAAAAGCAAGGATCTATTGATGAGAGATAGGAGGGAAAGAGGGGTTAAATATGAAAAAATCTCTATCATCACATGAATGACCATAGCGTGATTTCAAAAAAAAAAAAAAATTCTAGATAAATCATCTAAATACTTGGGCCAGAAAATAGTATTTTGTCATGTAATTTCTAGCACGTAGCTTGGTCAAGTGAAATCAAAATTAGATTCTAAATGTAAAATCATATTTAAAAGAGTTCAAAACAAGCTCAAAATTTTGAAAGATCATACAATACTTTGCAGTGCTGTGATGATAAGGGTGAAGCTCTAAGTCACCTAAGACATCGAGTCATGAAGATGAGCTTGCCATTCTGTTTCTTGGACATGATTTTGGGTAAAAGCAATTGAAGTTCCTGCATTTGAACTCATATTCTACCATGAAATTGTTGTCAAACTTTGTGTGTTTTTATGTTGGCATTAGTGTTTGTTGTTAAGAAAAAGCTGAGGATTGTGGTTTGCCAATATGTCAAAGTCAACCTCACTTTCAGAGTTAGTTTAGTATGTTACCCTATGAAGTAAATAACTTGTCCATCACAAAAACCAAAATTTTAAGCTTGTTTTGAACATTTTTAAATCTGGTTTCATGTCAAAACCTAAATTTGAGCATTTGTTTTGTTTAGGAACTTTGGATTTCACTTGAGCATATATGCTAGGAAATTACATGAAAAAAAATCCATTATGTAGACCACAAATATCATATGGTTGTTTTGAATTAGTTTTGCTGCTAAATAACTTAACTGAAACACAAATATATACACTAATAAGAATTTTAATCAAAACTACAAACACTATGATGCAAGATCGAAATGAAATGGGTCGACTTGCTTTTTGTATGTACTCAAAAGATGACAAGACTTGAGATCTTTAGGTCCTTTGTTTTGGATCGATAGGATAATATAGCTTAAATAAATACTCAAATATAACATTTCATGAAGAATTTTAATTTTAAAACTAGAAAATATCAATTCTTAAAAAATAGGTTGTCTTTGATTTCTAGTATCTACATAAATAAAAATGTATATATTTTTTTTTCGAATGTCTTAATTTCTTCATTTTTGACCAACAAGAAAAAGGTATAAAGTATCTAGAGTTATTCACGTCAAAGATGGTGTGGCTCCACCTCCACGTTAAGTTTTCGTGACAACAAGAGTGTGTGCAATGAACCATACCAACCATACCAATAACGTAACCATAGTGATGAGTCGTGCCAACACATTCGTTGGACTAAAATGGGTAATTCTAAAGATTCAATTTAGGACATGTTATTATTAAGATATTATTATTTCTTGGTTGAAATATAGTAAGTAAATTCCTTGTTAACCCTAAGACTATTTTCAATAAGTGGATAATTAGCTCCTCGTTAAACAAGCCCACAGCCATATCCTGAATTTCTATCAGCTAGTTCAAATCCAACGTCATTTTGCAAGACTCGTCCAACCCTTGCCGACACTAGACGAATTGCATGATTAAGGGAGCCAGGACAGCGAGGCCCATCAGTTTTTGTCTCGTCTCGCATGAAGCGATGCGGACACGCTAAGCATCCGATGCGGACGCCACGCAGCAGCGGGCAGCAGAGGTGATCAAGGAGAGCTAGCGAGCGTTAATTCCGTTGGCGTTGAGAAAAACCTCAAGACCGACCCTTCTGAATTCTGAAACGTCCGTCCGCGACAGCCCACGTTGTCCCTGTCCCTGTCTCTGTTGCGCGAGGCGAGGCGAGGCGAGGCGAGACGAGTGGCCAACTGGCCATGCGTTGTCAACGTACGGAGTAGGCCACAGTGAATAACGCCTTGATTTGACATGAAGATGAATCGGATGCGTTACGCGCTGGCCATGCAATTGCAATTGCAAATGCAGATGCAGCCACGTCGTCCAGCCGTCCAGGGGAACGGGAAATCGCACCCCTGGCCCGCACGTCAGCCTCACGAAGTGAACTTCATCAGCACGGGCCAGTGGAGAAGAATAGTTTATCATCAGAGGAGATCATCCAGGTCCACGCACACGCGCTGCGCTGGTTTAGTGGCCTTAATTATAGCATTTGCGCCCCACGGATTATTGTTAACCCCACCTTGGATCGCGGCTGCCGTGCGCGTGAGCAGCGACGTGCCGACACCCAAAGCGCCCGAGCCATCCTCCGAGCCATCCTCCTCCTCCTCCTCCCCCCTCCCCCGAAGGCCCAACCAAACCCATTCGATTCCTCCGCCCCGCCGGCCGAGATCAAATTTCTCCGCCGCCGCCTGACCGCCGAGCGTCGCGTTCCATGGACTCGCCTTCCGCATCGAGGTAGTATTAGCAAGCCTCGCCTCGCCGCACTGCCCCGCACCGCCCCGACGTCTGCCTGCCTGCGCCGCTGCCTGCCTGCCCCGCTGGTTCGTCTCGGTTCCCCACCCTCTGCGTTTGGTATGATCCGGGTTTCTCGTCTCCGTCGTTCGGGTCTCCGCCTCGGTTCTAGCGTAGAGTCCACGGTCCGAATTCGTGGGGGTATTGGTATTCTCTGGAAGTTGCTTGCGTTTGCGTAGGTTTCCGCTTGGTTTTCTCCGCTGGTGATCTCGATCCGCGCGTCGCCCCTCGAGGACAAAACATAGTAGGAGGAACAGTCGATGAATGAAACTTGTAGTTCGTTGGGTGTATTTTGCTGTTTTTTTTTCCTGTTTTGAAAATTCTGATGGGTCGTAGGATGGGATTAACAAACCACAAGCAGTGTACTTCATTTTCCTTTTTGTTTTCAGATGCACTATAACTTGATTTTTACCTTAGTGGATCAACCATGTTTAGCCAGGATAAGAATGATCAAATGTATGGGCTACCGCTGCTTCCTTGTCCATTCAAACGATTTTTTGCCTTAGCAGTACGAATTTTCTGTTTGAGGAGTGCATGGCCTGTAATAATTATTGAATCACAACCCACCTAAAAGAATATTGTAATCCTGATTAGTGTTGCCGTTCCTTCAGCTGGTCTTCAACATATTTTTTCCTGAAACGTACTCACTTTTTGTTTGAGCCTAAAAGTACTTCTTTCAGTTATACTGATTTTTCGCCTGAACACACACTCATATCTTTCTTTGTTCCACCGGACCAACACTCTGATTTGATCCAATCTAAAATCTCCCCAAAAGCAAAAGATTAAAGCACCAACCTGACCCACAAGCAAGGGCAACTATTAAAGATGCCGTGTGCCACCCTTGATTTTCTTCACCTCCAGCGTTCGTATCCACTTTTTGTCTACTATTTAATAGCATACAGTAACGTGGTGCCACTACATTATTCTAAAACCCAGCATGATCTTGCCCCAAGGTCCTTATAGTTGTGTTATTGAACTAATTGGCATTAGGTGTGCACTTGTGCATGCTGTTGTTATCATTTTATTATGCCTGTCGCTTTACTAGTATAAGCACTTTAAATGGTATTCTTTTTGTGATGTGGTCAAAAGCATTACTTTTTGTAGGTAGTGAGAACCTTAATCGATGGGCCCCTCGAGGTTTCTAATGGGGAAATTGCCTTTTCCTGCTGCTAAGGATAATCCATATAAATGTTTTTGACAAAGGATTTATGATATTGGTGTTGATCTATTGTTGTGTAGTAAATTGAATAGGACCTTTGTGGTTTGTGCTAGAGCCTACAAGGTCAGGCCACTCTAGTTGTTTTCTTGCAATTTAGCAGAGTGAAATATTTTTTGGTTTATAGTTTTTTGTGAGTTCAGATTTTGATTGATTATATCCATTTTATGTTCATTTTGCAACTTTTGGTTGAAAGTTGGCATTTGGTCTGAAAGGTTTTGGAAGGAATCCGAGATGGGTGTAATCAGCACAGTGCTTGGTTTCTCTGGGTTTTGGCTTTGGGTTCTCGGCTGGCATTGTTATTGGTTACTTCCTCTTCATCTACGTACAGCCAACCGATGTCAAGGTGTGGGTACTTTCCTTTTGCTATTCTGTCTTTCTTACTGTATATAATTTCTTGTCGCTGCTGTATAATGAACAGTTGGATTGTTGACAGCTGTTTTGCTAATATGTTCCCAAATTTTTTTTTTTTTTGAGTTATCTGTAGACAACTTGAGATCCTGGACTTAAGACAACAAAGATGAGCTGGCCGTTGTTGAATACATTTACTCTTTTATGTTGTGTGTCACATTATTATTACACAGTCTGATCAGCATTGTTGACATAAGCCAAGAGTATTATGTTGTTATAGACTTCTACATATGCATCTGCAATTTGCTATTCATGCCTTTATACTGGTCGAGCACTCTTGGGGTAAGGGGCGGGGGTTACCATGGTGTTTCTGTTTACCACCTAATTTAACGTGTTGCTTGGTGATGGCACGTGTTTCACACACCCAGGTTAAGGGCCATTCATGAAGGAAATGTAGACCTGGAGAAATATATGACTCTTTACTTCTTTGCACAGTGTTTAGTTTAGAGTGTTTTCATTATATTTTGCAGTCTGGTTTCCGTAATACTTGCAAAGATTTGAGTCAAGTGGTTTAGTATGCTGAATGCAACCATCTGTTTTTGTCACTTGCTTCTATAATATATATGGGAATGATTTTCTTTCTCCCTACTTTTCTGTCAGGACGTCAAGGTTCGCCCGCTTGTGGAATATGATTCAAAATCCTTGGAGGGCATCCTTCCGGAAATTCCTTTGTGGGTCAAGAATCCTGACTATGATAGAGTATGCTTCTTTGATGAACTACCCAGAAACTATGTTAATCATATTAGTGCTTTTAGATTCTCATTTTCTTCCTCGTCTCTAGATTGATTGGTTGAACAGGTTCTTGGAGTTGATGTGGCCTTATCTTGACAAGGTATTCTTATCTTGTCATTTGCTCTGAGACAGCACAAGATCATTATCTCTGGTTGACACTGAATTTGCCATGCTTTGTGTTTGTTTTTATCCTGTAGGCTATCTGCAGAACTGCACAGGATATCGCGAAGCCAATTATTGCTGAGAATACTGCAAAGTATAAGATAGACTCTGTTGAGTTTGAAACACTTACTTTGGGTAGCTTACCACCCACTTTTCAAGGTCAGCAGTGTTGCATTCTTATGTTTCCCTTATAAGCATGCACATGTATTTCACATGGTTTTAGGCCTTACTTTGAACTATAATATTTATTAGGATTAGATGAGCAGGCATGCGTCTTTTATGTTCCTTCTTTTTTTTTTTTTTGAGTTACCATTTATAGGTTCTTGAGTAGTCCAATCAGTCCTGATTGGTAAAATAGCCATCTCCATAGTTGTTAAACTTTTGATTGTGTGGCATGATTTTATGACTTTGCCATGTTAGTTTACCAACTTGATTCTATGATTATGCAAGTAGAATCTACGATCTTATGGTTCTAATCATTATGATCTTAGGATTTGCAATCCTACATTGGAATTCCAATTCGATTCAAGATTATGACTTCAACAAACTTAATTGTGGCTCAATACTTATTATTACTGATGATATGAGATGTGGTCATGTGGAGACACTGCTACAACTGTGTTCGAGATGAGCTGCTAAATGTTGAGCATATTGAGTTTAGGATTGAATGTTTCATTCCTTAGTGATAGGTCATAATCACCAGTTCACCACACCTTTTGCTTGGCTATGCACAACCGGTGAAGTTTATACTGTACACAATTTTATGTTAAGTTTGTCCATATGTGATGCTAATTTTTAAACTGCTGCTGCAAATATGTATTTTGAAGCACTTCATGCCTTTTCCTCCCAGGGATGAAAGTCTATGTCACAGAGGAGCAAGAGCTGATAATGGAACCATCTCTTAAATGGGCTGCAAACCCAAATATTACTGTTGTTGTAAAAGCCTATGGTTTGAAAGCTACTATCCAGGTATGAAATATTTGGTTGTAAGCTGGATTTGTAGTTGATATTCACTAAATCATTTGTTGTGTTGAGTCAAGACAACTGAAATATGCTTTTTTGAGATATTTCAGATTGTGGATCTACAAGTCTTTGCATCACCTCGTATTACTCTTAAGCCATTGGTGCCTACATTTCCCTGCTTTGCAAAAATCCTAGTCTCGCTCATGGAGAAGGTATGGCAACTGAATATTCGTTTGAACTATTCTGGTGTTTGTGTTTGAATAATCCTGGTCCACCATTTGTTTGCTAATTGTGATTGGTTTTGCAGCCACATGTTGACTTTGGGCTAAAACTTCTTGGAGCAGATGTAATGGCTATTCCTGGTCTTTACAGATTTGTTCAGGTATTTGTGCATGCAAGCTTAATTTTAAAGTTCAATTAAGCTATCTGAACATACTTTTTTTTTGGCACTGTCCTAGTTCTTGTGTATGTGTAATTGGCCTCACTCATATTTGGTCCCCGTATGAGTGAGGATTATGTTGGCGACCCCCTTTATTTCATTCTCTATAACACAATGAAACACAGCCCTCCTGTGTTTTTGAATTTTTCTTTTGTTGCACTGTCATTAATAGTTTCGTTTTAAAAGAAATTATGAATATTTTTTTTTTTTTCATCTTTTACACTTTGTTGTGAGCAATGTTGAAGTTCCATTATGTTTTCTTAACATAATAATGATTTTTGTGGCACTGTCATGAATGGTTTCATTTTGAAAAGAAAACATGAATAGATTATTATTTCCTTTTTAATGGTCAATCATATGCTTTTAATATGATTATCTGGCCTGTTCGTGCTAGTGTCCTGCATTTCTTTAAGTACATGCATTTGTGTACCGAAAGCAGCATTTCTATACTTTGATGGTTGGTCACCTGGATTTGAACTTTTAAGTGTTATTCCTTCTGTAGTGTTTAGTTTGCTCTTTACAGTGGATATGATGTCTGGTATCTAATTCACTGCCAGTACAGTTCACTCATTTTTGTGATGATACCTTTCCTGCATTTACAGGAGACCATCAAGAAACAAGTAGCAAGCATGTATTTGTGGCCGAAGACGCTAGAAGTACCTATAATGGATCCATCAAAGTAAATTTTAGTACCTCCTCTATTTTCGTTATGTACATCAAAACCTGTACCTGATGGAGAAAATGATTTTCATATTCCCAGAGCATCAAAAGGCCTGTTGGTATTCTACTTGTGAAGGTAGTAAGAGCCCAAAATCTGCGGAAGAAGGATCTTCTGGGTAAATCTGACCCATATGTGAAACTTAAGATGTCAGATGATAAACTTCCATCCAAGAAGACAACTGTAAAAGCGCAGCAATCTCAATCCAGAGTGGAATGAAGAATTCAAATTTGTTGTGACAGATCCAGAAAACCAGGCTCTTGAAGTTAATGTCTTTGACTGGGAACAGGTATGGCTTGTGTTCCTATTTAAATACTGCTGTAGTTTTTTTTGCCAACATAATGACCAAACAATATACTTTTTTTGTTATTTATAGGTTGGGAAACATGAAAGGATGGGAATGAACATGGTCCCACTTAAAGAACTCCCACCAGAGGAGACTAAAGTTACTACGCTCAACTTGCTTAAGACCATGGACCCAAATGATGTGCAAAATGAGAAATCTCGTGGTGACCTTATTCTAGAGCTCACATACAAGCCTTTCAAGGAAGAAGATATGGAGAAAGAAGATACAGAGGGTGCTGATGTGATAGAGAAAGCTCCAGATGGTACTCCAGCTGGTGGTGGCTTGCTTTATGTTATTGTTCATGAAGCCCGAGATCTTGAGGGAAAGCACCATACAAACCCATATGCAAAAATAATTTTCAAAGGCGAGGAGAAGAAAACAAAGGTATTATGCAAACAAATTATGTTTATCTTCATGGAATTGCCATGGCATATCTATCTCTTATTTACTCTTCATCTCCTGCTCTAGGTCATCAAGAAGAATAGGGATCCAAGATGGGAGGATGAATTTGAGTTCGTGTGTGAGGAGCCTCCGGTAAATGATAAACTGCATGTTGAAGTCCTAAGTAAAGCAGGGAAGAAAGGGCTGATACATGGCAAGGTATTCCTACCCTGCATCTAATTTACTAATACATCCTCCTCCTGGTTGCCTTGTTACCAGATGATTGAAGAATGGTTGATATATACTCTTGGCATTACAGACTATATCACTAGTTGTTGCATTAGCTTTCTTTTTTAGAACCTATGCTTTCCTGTAGCATGTAGAAGCAGAATCCGAAGAGGCAAATATCAAATGTCTTGTATCCTGATACCTGTGTTTCTTGGTGCAGGAAACTTTGGGCTACATTGATATTAGCCTTGCAGACGTGATCAGCAACAAGCGGATTAATGAAAAGTACCATCTCATAGATTCAAAAAATGGTCAGATCCAAATCGAGTTGCAGTGGAGAACTTCCTAGACAGGAAAGAGACAGAATGCCTGAATGTAGTACATATGAATGTTCGTATGACCTTATATTCAGTTTGCGGATATCTGTGATTGAGATTGAGCTCATGTAGATATTTTTCCTTTGTTTATAGACATCTGCTGTTCAGATCTCTTAATTGCTCAAATTTCCGAGAATAACTATGTACTCATGTTATAGACCCTGGAAATGGAACTGAACTTTTTCTTTTTGACTAATGACAAACCATACAAGTACATTCAGCATTCTGGCATACTGAGAATTTGCAGTATGCTCCTAATATGTTGCACTGGTATCTTATACGATCATTTAGCGTGTGCCGTTTGGCATGCCTACCGAAATGGTTCAGTGCTCTCGATGAACTTGCAAAATTGTAAAGCCCCTCAATTAGAATTCATTTACCATGTACTAGAAATATAATAATTAATTTAAGCCCGAGAAACAACAATTGCGACAAGGGCTGCCCATTTCTGAATTTCACAGGCCACTGTTACCGGTCACCAACCAAGCCTCAGCTCATGACATAAAGTTCAAACCTTCTGACTAAAAAAACAGAGCTGAGCCTTTTCGAACCTGCATCCAAGCAAGAGATTATCTCTACCAAAAAGGAAAAGAAGGCCTCAAGTTCAATTACTTGGCGTAAATGAACTTGACAGGATTTTTGTGCCTACTTAAAACTTGATAACAGCCACACAAAGGTTGCAAGGTATTACTGTTTCTAGAAATCTAGGACTGTGTACATTTTATACAGTGAGGCAGCATTGCTTCAGGTCAGCAGCCTCTTGACGTCAAGGATCCGGTCTGAGCTTCGCTTGAAGTTGTACACCGACTCAAATGCCTCCATGCAGACGCTGGCGAAGCCCGTCATCGCCTGGAAAACGTTAGGGAAGCCAGTCTGCAGGTTATTCAAGGTCATTGCTCTTGTGACCCCAATGCTCTTCTCATACTTGCTCTTCTCCTCATCAGCGCGGCTCCTCAGAGCCTCAACCTTTGCCCGCTTGTCAGCTACTGGTGATTTTCGTGACATTTCTCTGTAACCTTCAGCACCAATATATGACCCATATTTTGACTCTAGCGATCTCAGTTCCTCTGCCTTCTTCTCAAATTCTTTGAATGCAGCCTCTGACCTCTTCTTCTGCTTCTGTTCCTCAGCTTGTTGAATGACAACAGCATGAATCACTGTTAGGAGAGTCTTGATCCCTTCTGAGGCCACCTTATCTGGGATTCGGTCAATGGCTTGCTGCCATTCCTCACACAAGCTATAGATATCAGAGTTCTGAGCTTTAGTCAGTGGGTCGTGATGGCAGAACAGTGATAAACGAAGCCAGCCAGTCAGTGAGTAGACATAGTCTCTCTGGGATTTCACCAGACTACAGAAGGCTGAATACCACCTGTCAACCTCTATCTCAAGCTGAAGAGCTGCTTGCCGGTGGACATTGGAAGTTGGGTTAGTATTCCGAGCATTGTTGAGGTACTCCAGCTGCTGCACGATGTGGGTCTGAACTTGATGACACTCGTACATACCCCTCCACATGCTCATCAAGCTGCACTTCACAAAAACAGGCACACATGACATGAGAATGGCAAAAACAAAAAAATCAAACTTCTCAAGAAAGGAGAGCTACGGGCTGAGTTCATTGGATTTGACATATTTACTGTATCAAAAGGTTTGCCTATATTTATTGGGACGCTAGTTGGAGGTGAGAACTAGTTGCAAACTATCAACACCCCCTTTAAAGTACTAACATCACCGATGCCCAGGCTGATGCTGATCAGGCAATGGTGCCTGACAGCCTGAGATCAATGGTCAGAAGATTCGACCAGAACAGTTAAAACTCCAAGACTCCGCTAGCTTAGCAATACTTTAAAGGTTTGTTCAAATCAATAAAAGGTACCTTGCACAGTGACAAAGCTACTTTTACAAAGCCCAAAAGAAAAAAAGGCAATATGGTGTGAGGCAGTGGATAATGAACAAACATCGTTTCTATTTTCGATAGCTAACTAGTAGCTTACACTTAGCATGGGTACAAGGACGTACTACTAATTTTGATAGGTAGCTTACACTTGAGCATGGGTAGAAGGCCGTACACCATGGACCATATGCAATGCAAAACAACAGGTACAAGTGGAAGTAGCTAACATGTGAAGCACCCTAGAATATTACTAGTACTAGATGCAGCCGGGAAGGATGATGGAAGGAGATTGTACTAACCCAGCAACCAGCTCAAGAAGCTGGGGAAATAGCTCAGATTCTCTGAGCCTGATTATCTCAGAAGTGGTGGTCTCGATGGACTGGTTGGCAACCAGCATCTTGGACTCCAGGCTCTCAATCTCCATCTTGTTCTTCTCCATCTTCAAGTAATCCACACCCTTCACCTCTTGCTTCCTCAACAGACTCACCTTCTTATCATGCTCCTGCTTATACCCCTCGTAACTCTGTTTGCAGTTAAAAAAAAAAAAAAAAAAAAGCATAATCCTATCAAAAGGCGCACAAAGATGCTATCTTTAAAGTTGTATATAAAGCTGCAATTGTATGATTGCTTAACAGATGTGAATATGTGATCAGAGTAGTACAAAAATCTATCTTCTTCACGACAAAGAAAATAGGCAATCAGAACTCATCGCAGCAAGTATTGTGGATAGCAAAAATGGTTATCAACTAAATACAGTTGAACATGAAATAGAATCTTCATAGCTCCATTCAGATTCAACCTAACATGTTTGTACAGTAAGGATAAAATAAACCATGAAGGTGGTCTACTGATCTTTCTACTTGGAAGAATCCAAAAGCATGCTTGGTTTCATCTTTGAAGAAGCTCCTGAAGGGGAGAGAAATAAAATACCGACATCGCAAGCAACACCCACGTGCATTGCACACTACACGTCCTTGTGTCCACTACCTTTCTTGTTTCTTCAGACAAAACCAATTGCCACCACAGCTGAATCATTGCTAGCAGCATTCCCCATCACAGGCCATAGGAGAACAGATCAAACTACGAGCAACAGAACAAAAGGACCCCCCTCAAAAGCACTTGGCCACTCACTCCCTCACACACTCACACTCCTTTAGATCTGAAGAATCAGGCAGTATGTTTCGATCATTCTGTATGTTCATGCTAATACTAAATGAGAAAGAAAAAGTTAAATCCACTGTCACTACTAAAGTTAAAGAGCAAAGAAGGAACTACTCTTACCTTGACCTCAAGAAACAGCTTCTTCTCCCATGCGTAGAGCTTCTCCACGGTGGATGAATGACTGAGCATTCCACCGCCTCCAGCATTGCCCATGGACATTCCACCGTCTCCTCTCCCAAACCTTGTGAACCCATTGTTACCTTTCCCATACCCTCCACCGCCTCCACCCCAGGTCCATCCCAAGCTCTTGCTGTAACTCAGTACCTTCCCTGAAGCAGCAGAAGTAAAGAAAAGGATTCGTCGGCAATAAGCAAAATGTAGTCAAGAACAAACAATCTATTGAACAGTTTAACTGAATCGTTGAAGAAAAGGGCATGCCTGGTAGGCTGCTGCTGTTGGTGGTGGTGGGCTCGGGGGGCTCGCAGACGGGGGCCTCGAGCAGTGCAGCAACGCGGGCGCCGGCGTCGGCTGCCTTGAGGAAGTACTCATCAAGCTCGGTGGCAATCTCCGCGAGGTCCTTCTTCCCGGCGCCGCCGCGGGGCACCGCGACGACGGTGAGCTCGCTGGGGAGTAGTGGATGTGGTGGTAGCGGTGACGATGGAAGGGGGCGCGGCCACCGCCGCCGCGGCCGTGACGACGGGCGGCGCTGCGGCGATAGGCGCATCGACGACGGTGGTGGCGGCGTCGTCCCAGTCGGCGTCCTCGGTGGCGGAGCGGGAGGAGGAAGGCGCGAAGGGGTCCCAGAAGTCCCAGCTGGACGGCATTGGCGGCGGCGGCGGAGGGGGCAAGATCGCGGACGAGGAGATCGAGGAGGAATTCGTCGTCCAGGACCTGGTGGTCGGGGACGGGCTGAGCGGCGGCGGTGGCGGCGGGGGAGGCGGTGGCGGCGTCGCGGGCGGCGGCGGGGACGGCGGCGGCTCGTGGTGGTGGTGGTGGTGGGCCCCGGAGGAATGGGGGTGCGGGTGGTCGGACTCGGCGCTGGCGAAGTGCAGCAGCGAGGCGCCGGTGGCCCTGAGCGCGCGCAGGTAGAGCGCGTGCGCCGCGGCCATGTCCCGCCGCGCCTGCACCAGGTGTTTGGTGTACCGGCGCCGCGCCTTGCACCGCGACACCGCCTCCAGCCGCTCCAGCCGCGACTGGCAGCAGCCCATCGCCGCCGCTCCGGTTCCGGCGCTCTCTGATCACCCACCAGCTCTTCTCCTCCCCTCACTCTCCCAAGGACAACGCAGGTAGTAACCGTTGTGGCGACACAGCCAGAGCAGGAGGCTACTGCTGGAGAGCACTAGTACCCAACCTCTCTATCTCCTCCTCTGCCCTCTTCACCACTTGACATCTCACGCACTCCTTTTTACCATCTTGCCATTTCTGCTGCTACTAGATGAGTGAGGAGTGAGGAAGCACGCTAGCACTGAGGAGTGAGGAGTGAGGGCGGCGGAGAGATCCTTTGTACGCGTGTTGCCTGTGACAACAGGTGTGTGTGTGTCCGCGCAGCAGCCCTGCACGGCACCGGTGAGGTGGTCCACCAGAAAGAGTAACCGATGGAATGGAATGCGGTGCGACCCGAGTAAAAACAGCGAGGCATGAGGTTTCGGGCAGTGTGCGCGCGACCTCGGTCTTTCTCGGGCTCCCCAAAATCCCTGAACCACCCCTGCCTTTGCACGCGCCCGTCGGCCCAGACTCGGGCGTAGCGTGGGAAAATCCGCAGCTCAACGGTCGCGCCGCGCGGCCGGGGTGTTTCGGTCGTGCGGACGGGGCGTTCTGGGTGTGGAGCGGACCGGCTGCGTGCCGTGCCGTGCCGTGCCGCTCCGCCCCCGCCTCGGCGGACGGGCGGCGGGCGTGGAGCGAGGCCGGGGCTTTTGGTGGTGGGCCGGCCGCCCCGCGCGCAGTGGCTCTGCTGGTTTTGCTGTTTTTGAGCATGCGGCACGCGGTCTTTTGCAGAAGGAAAAGCGCAATTCGAAAGGGACGGACCGAACCGTCCGAACCGTAGTGGTCTGCTCTGTTGGAGGGAGGAGGTGGGAGCGGGGAGGGAGGGAGTATTCAATGCACATCCCTGATCGCGATTGGCAGTTCCTTGCGGTGGATGCTCCGGTGTGGCGACGGCTTTTGATGATTGACCGACACCGTTGCGATTTCGACCTGGGGGGACGCGCTGCTGATTTGGTTCGGCTTCGGGCGGACAGCCTCCGCGCACTAGACACCAGGGGCGTGTTTGATTTGAGAAGCTCTAGGGGCCTGGCCGGCGAGCCGGCTTAGGCGGCACCCCAGGGCTCAGGAGAGAAAGTGACGGTGTTTGATTTAATGCATGCCAAATAATGCGGTAGCCAGAGAACGTGTTTGATATGCACGTACCGGTGGTATGGCTACCTTGCACCGAAGAACATGTAGCCTTACCGCCCTTCCTTTCTCGTCTTTCACGTGAATCATTTCATCGAACACTTGCAAGGTTGCTGAGATGGATTGCGCCGCCGCCGCCGCCTTGCGGGGAGCTGCTGCTCGCCGCTACCATGGGAACCTGCTCCCACATGCGTGGCCGGCAAGCCGGGTCGGCCGGTGTGGGGGCGGCGAAGCCGCGGCGGCGGCCGCTCATGCCCACGGTCGCCGCCGTGAGGAAAAAGAAGGGGACGCCCGCGCTGCTGCAGCTGCGGCTTCGGCGCGGCGGCGGACAGCGGCGGGCGGGACGGAGAGCGTGCGGCGTGCGCCATAACGAGGAGATCCGTTGTCCATCTTGGCCGGGTGCTCGCCCGAACGCCACGCCGCGGAAGCGCGCGCGCCGGTGAGCCCCCGTCCCGAGCCGCCGCCGCCGCCTTGCGCGCGGCGCGCCGAGTGTACCCCCGAGCCGCCGGCACGCGCGAAAGCGCGAACGAAGCGTGGAGATCCGTCCCGAGCCGCCCGCGCCGCGCCGCGAAACGCGAGCGCGTGGAGATCCGTCGAGGCCGCCCGGCGCCGCCGCGGCGCATGCACGCGGCGCGTGGAGCTCGCCTCGCCACCACCGCCGCAGGGCGAGCACGATCAACTCACCTCCTACGCCACCGTGAGAAACGAGGGAGGTGAGGTGGGGCGAGCGGCGGCTCGGCCCCGCGGCTCGGAAACGCGCCTTCGCGAGCGTGCGGCTTGAGCGGGGAGAGAGAATGGATTTTGCATCCCGGGAGCCGAGCCGGAACAAAGAAAACGAAATCAAACATGATGGGTTGGCTCCCACGGGCTCGAGCGCGGGAATTTGGTCCATATCAAACACGCCCTAGAGCGATCCTAATCCATGGCCAAAAGGAAAAAGTCTACATCACCCCCTCAACTATGGGTGGTAGATTACATAACCCCTAACCTATGAAACGGTCTATATCACCCCCCGAACTTTCGAAAACCAACCAAATTACCCCCTAAAGCAAATTTAAAAAATCATAGTAAATCACAAAAAAATCGTAAAATGAAAAAATCAAATTGTGTTAGACTCAGAAATCACAGAAAAATGAAAATAAAAAATCAAATTGTAGACTCGAATGAGTAGATCTACACAATGAACATATAATATAATATGCTTTAGTTCATTTTTTTTTTTTGTTGTAGCTTTAAATTTCTGTTTTTCCTTATAGATGTAAAAAATGTACTAAAGCATACCATATTATATGTTCATTGTGTAGATCTACTCATTCGAGTCTTAACACAATTTGATTTTTCATTTTACGATTTTTCTGTGTTTTACTATGATTTTTTCAAAACTGCTTTAGGGGTAATTTGACCGGTTTTCGAAAGTTCGAGGGTGATATAGACAGCTTTCATAGGTTGGGGGTTATGTAGTCTACCACCCATAGTTGAGGGGGTGATGTAGACTTTTTCCATGGCCAAAAGGTTGCTACGTCGAACATTTGGCGACCGAGAAACCAACAAACGTTAAAAGCACTAGCCATGTTCAAAACACGTAGACTCACCTAGAACGCACACCCAGTCTATCTCTAAAAGCATCACCCAAAGGCTAGTTTAGCCGGAGATGTCACCTACCGCTAAAATTAGTGACGCCATTAAACCTAAAAAACACAATCAATCGCATCAAGAATTTGAACCTAGAAGATAGCAATGTTCTCATCGATGCTGTGAATTCACTCTCGTGATACACAATTGGGCCTCGTTTAGTTGGCAAGTTTTTCTAACCTAAATTTCAATTTTTTAGACTCTCTCTCTATCACATCATATTAAACACATCAAAAGACATATGCGGGAGCAGAAATGTAGGTAAAAAAATAACTAATTACACAATTACGCCGTACATCACGAGACAAATCTTTTGAGTCTAGTTAGTCAATGATTGGACAATGTTTACCAAATACAAACGAAAGTGCTACAAGGCTACGATGCGCGGATACTTCGGGGGGGGGTGCGTATCGCGTATCCGATACTCCGCGGATACGGATACGCCATGGATACAATATCCGGCCGTACTAAGAAGATTGATACGTCTTTGCCGGATACTAGTATCCGATCTGCGTGGGGCGATTTGGATACGACCCATGAAGCTAAATGGTCCAAATTCCACTCTTCCACACGACGTCACGCCTTCCCCAAAAGCCGAGACCAGCGGCCGCACACCGTATTATATGCGTGTCGCCTCGTTTTTGCCGTTCGCCTCGCACTTCCTTCCATTAGACTCGTGGATCGGCGCGGCGGCGGCGGGCGGCAACGATCGCTAACGGGCAATGAGCCGGCGACGGGCGGACGGCGGCGGTCGCGCAAGGTCGCAAGCGGATGCAGCCTCTCCTCGCCCGCCGGCGATCGGCGGACGGCGGTCAGCAAGGCTGCAGCGGTGCAGCCCTCTCCTCGCCCTCCTCGGGTGATCTCCTCTAGCCCTAGCTTTAGTCCCAAAGAATCAACGATCCTTGTAGTTATAGTTCTATACTTACGCTCACCATATAGATGGCGTCGTGTGATGATCGTGCTCCAATTGAAGTTGATGACCAGCAAAAAGAAGAAGAATAGTGTCCTATGAACCCGTGTCCTCGTGATCTATGGATGACTTTAAGCGATATTTTTAATTTGTGAACTATGTTTTATATTAAATCATGTTATTATTAATATTATTAGAAAAATCTTAGGCGTATCCCCGTGTCACTGTTTTTTGGAGAATAGTGTATCCGCGTATCGGATACGTATTGTATCCGATACGCGTATCCGTATCCGTGTAACGTAGGCTACGAGGAGTTGTAACAGTGCTTTTGGCAAATTTTTTGCCCAACTAAATAAGGCCTTGATTCCATTTTTTTCTTGAAATTTGGTGAAACTCCTACAGACCACGATATTGAACCGGATTCTGGCGTGACAGACCAACATGACATGTAAGAAACTCAATTTTGATCTTTGAAGAACAGAAGAGTTACTGCCTGGTTAATACGCCAGCTAATGCTGTTTTGTTGTCAAAGGAAAACATTGTACCATGCGTAGAGCTTCTCCACTGTGGATGAATGACTAAGCATTCCACCGCCTCCGCCGTTGCCCATGGACAGTCACCTCTCCCGAACCTTGTGAATCCATTGTTACCTTTCCCATACCCTCCGCCACCGCCGCCCCAGGTCCATCCCATCGGCTTCAAGCTATTGCTGTAACTCAGCATGATAGGGTAGCAGATACAAGGACTAATGTAATGACAACCACCAGCACAACACGTTCCTCCCACCAATAACCCCCAACGAATAAAAAAAACTAAAGATAAACAAACACTCATCGCTGGCGCAGCTTTTTGCACATAATTCACTATCCTGGGACTATTCTCCATCCTGGAGAAAACTGCTCCACGACCGCCTTTCAGATGGTCTTCATTCTTCAGCATGGGGTTCTCGACACCTGATTGGGAAAAAAGGCAGCAAGGTTATCAAGCTCTCCGACTAATCACGGTTTGTTGGGCTCATCTGTGCTATGGTGATCAGTTATGCACTATGATTAGTCAGAGTCAATCAGGTTGATCGGTGCCATGGCGACTAGTGTTGATTACGATTTGAAAAGATTGCAAGGCAGCAATCAGGATCGCATTTCAATCTAGCACCCATAATGTGTACAGTTCCAAACAATACTACCAAGCGACCTTGATTGCAAAACATTCTGTTTTGCTTTTCAGAATCTGCAGGCATACTTGGACAAGTAATATATGTGATATGTGACTGTTGTACATCTACAGCAGGCACATTTTTAGCATGGAGCTTAGTTATAGATAAAACAGAGATGTTCCACATGGAAATGATATATGAACCAACATAGATAAAGAGCAAAGACAGCAATGTACCTTACTTCGGTTTTGGCTCACTGATGAATGAACCAACACTCTTGAACCAGCGTATAAGATTGCGGTGATCCTTTACATAAAGCCAAGCTTGGAGAAAACGGAAGAGCTTCTCATTTATGCCACGGGCTTCAATGTAAAGATGGAGTGCATCACGAACCTTTTCATCCAACTCTCTGTCCATTCAAAAAATCAGTAGAAACTAGTGTATTAAGACACATGATGTGTTCCATAATCCTTTTTGTATTGTCTCATCCAAATTTAACACCACCACATGAACCAAATCTAGTCAATCTAAAGTTTGATGGAGAGGGTAAATAAGAGTTAACACACATAGGATTACCAATATTACTTTCAGTACCTTTTTATGCATTGCCACAGAACATTGCATAGGAGATAAGGCACATGTGTTTATCTGCAGCCAACTCCTTTATGACATCAGTAGTTTCACCAACTGGGCCGTTAATTAACATTTGAGTCAACTAACAAGAGCAGTCACAACTAAAGGACTCATGTTTGTGGTAACTGGCAACTAAATATCCATAGAATAAATTGCTATTTTATGCACAATCATCTAATTATTTAGTTAGCTCAACATTTAAAATTCACCAAATGTTGACATAGCCTATCACATTGTGTAAATACTACATTGTCACTGAAATAAAGGAATCGTACATGAAAGAATAACAAATAATCCTATTTGAAGTTCTTAGCATTCTTATATACTGAAAGCCTTCTATATTCAGTTCAATTTGGGGCAGGTCAATAGGTAACATACGGCCAGAATATTACCTATTAGGATACAAGTAGTTCTTAGAGATTAGGTTGTATCCTTCTATAAGTTTCAAATATTCTATCTGAATTGCCTACTACAGTCTACAATCAGTTACAACTTACAATAGGAACAATTCAGGATATGAACCTCATTCTATCTGAATTGCCTACTACAGTCTACTAATAATGAATCAGTGTAGAGTCAATATGTTTTTTAAGATATTTTGCACATTGCATAAACAAGCTGTGTGTATAAGCAATACCATTTACCTTAAAGCATCAATAACTTCATCAAATATCTCATCAGGCATCACAAATAATGGAAGCAATCATTCTTAGATAGACACAACACTTCCATTTATTGTATCTAAATATCTGTCATTTGCTGCTGCACTTATTTCGTTTATCAAAGTTTATTTTCTTTAGTTTAACTAAGCAAGTAAAAATGTTTGTGTTTGGAGGTGTTAATCCTGGGTCTAGCTAGTAGTCTCTGAAAAGTGGTATTGTCCAGAAACAGAATGAATGTGCCCGTTCAGACCTGCCTGTGCATTGCCAATACAACAACAACAACAACATAGCCTTTAGTCCCAAGCTAGTTGGGGTAGGCTAGAGATGAAACCCATATGAAGCAGTCTGAAAAAGAACGTAAAAAGGCACAAGACAAAAGGATAAAGATAGAAGTGTATTGCCAATGCACCAAAAATTCTTTCACACTTCGTGGAAATGCTAGAAGTGTATTTACTTTTTAAAAGTACCAACAAGTTGTACTTAGACCACATTTCAACCGAGGGCATGCAAACAAAATATATCATATCAAGCCACTGCATGATAGTTTTCTTCTTATCAATTCCAAACTTCCAATAGCATCTGGTTAAAGCCACGCTACCTGAATTGTCTACTGAGGTATCGCATACAGTGCAATATAAGGTAAAAAATATACTGTATATATAATCTTTGAGCTCGAGCCTTCAAAGTTGAAATTAATAGCTGGTTATAGCAGCAAACACTCCTATATCCGAATTCTATGTGCCACAGAAAAAAGCTAGAACAAGTAAACAGAATTTCTCCCAATCCACCTATTCTAACATCTAAATTTATAGTGACACCTGTATTGCATAGTTATAATAATCAACTACTGGATTAATCATACTCGAGCAGTAAATCAAAGTCCTCAAGCCCAGACATCTTCTTACACAAACTCTTGTAAGAAACAAAAAACAAGACGCACGTTTGGAAGAACAACTCACTGGAAAAAGACGGCCTCGGTACTCTCCACCGCCCTTCGAAGCCATATCCCCGTCAAACGACTCGGCGTTCTTCGACCGGAGGCATACCGAATGGATCCCAAGGGCGTCCGGGTACAGCCCGCAAAGGAACTGCATCGACTTTCCTATCCCAGGCTTGGAGATGTCGACGTGGAGGAAGAGCTGGCTGATGGACGCGCTCATCCCGCCGCCCTCGCCGGAGTCGGAGTCGGGGTCGGCGCCGGCGGGCAGGATGTTGGCGAGCCTGGCGACGGAGATGGAAATCTCCTCGCCGTCGTCGCCGTACTCGCGGCGCAGCACGGGTCCGGACGGCTGGTCAGGGCGCCCTTGACGATGGTGAAGGGCTCGGGCGGGCTGACCTTTGGGCGGCGGCGTCATCTTGCAGACCTCGAGGTAGTGCTCCTTGAGCGAGCGGAGGAGGATAGAGTTCACGGCAGAGGAGGAGGCCGCCGCCGCGGCGGTGCGAGAGGAGGATGGCGTGGCAGAGAGCGCGCGACGGCAGAGTGCGGCCGTCGTAGGGCGGCGCGGCGGAGCATCTTGGTCTTTGTGTGCAAACGCTGGGGAAGCCAAGGTTTAGGGGTGGGTCCGTGGGTGGGCAAGAGGAGGAAATGGGGATTCTCAGCGCTGCTAATGACAGATGTAATTCCATCAATTAATTCCATGTATCATTTTGGAGCTTCACACGTATGTAATTCCATTAGATCACCACCCATTATCCATGAAGATAGCTTGTTTTATTGTCATTACCCAAAAATATTTTTCCCCATAAATTAACACCGTCGG
>JADLZK010005677.1:0-135003 GCA_015847255.1 Hyparrhenia diplandra | reverse complement strand
TACGTGTATGTCTTAGTACATAGCAAACTGGATGTACTATATAAAAAAAAAAAAAAAAAAAAAACAAAGCGATTTATAATTTGGAACATTTGAAGTACAACCAATTTGACATCACTTTAGTAGATTTAGGTTAATCTTATAGTTGTACCGTTGCACTATTTCAAAACACATCAAACAATTTAGTGACACGGAAACAAAACACGTTTGTAATACATAAACACAAATGCATCTAGTTGAAACATGTCTGTGGACTTCAAAGAACCGGATCCCTTGAGGGCACATATGTCAAATGTGGATCAAGAGAAAATGTCTTTGTGATAAGTGAACAAGACGTGTCTGATATTGGTCTTATATCAGCGACACGTCTACATCCAGTCTTGTTTGGGTATTCTTGTCTTGGATCTCAAACAAATGTGAGGTCTAGTAAATTGCAATATTTCGAAATATTGCAATTTAGAAAAAATGTCTTTAACAAAAACGCCTTTAATTCAATGACGTGTTGTAGTGTTTGTCCCTCGGACCCTCACAACCACCTCCAAGTTCTGAGCCCCTGTTCTCTTAGTCCTCTCAACTCCTGAGAAAGTTAGCCACTGTTGTCGCCGCCATTAATTTCATGACGTCGTCTTCTCTGCACTCCCCACCATGCTTGACCAGGGCACCTCCCTTGAGCCCTTGTTAAGCCCCGATGGCCTCCTCCCCGTAACGATGCCACTGGGTAAGTTGATGGGTTATCCGTACCCATATTTGTTAACTATCTATTTGCAATTACGCGAGTGCATAAATATCCATTTGGTATGAATTATTCAAGGGGTGTTCACTTGGTGAAAAGTGCACCTAAAAAGTTGTACAGATACCCGTCACATCAAATCTTTTAACGCATAAATAAAGCATTAAATATAGATAAATAAATAAAAACTAATTGCATAATTTGGCTGAAAAGTACGAGACGAGTCTTTTTGAGCCTAGTTAGTCTATGGTAAGATAATAATTATCAAATACAAACAAAAAAGTGCTACAGTAACCGCTACCAATATATTTCACCAACTAAACACCCCCTCAATGAGTAAAAGACTAGTAAAACAAAGAACTAGCTAGAGCAAAGCAAAGCAAAAGCAAAGACCTAGCGTGCAAAACTCATAAAACTCACGTCGAATGACCTTACGTGCTATTTTGAACATCGGTACTTAGGCTGTGTAGAAAGTTAATGTACAAAATAATTTAACTAGCACCTTTTGTTGCAATTTAAGTATAAATTCTAGCAAAGTATATACAAGTATAAACCCGTCAAGTACAGATTTCATTAATGTGGAAGGCTACATAGAAGTTGTCATATGGCAGCTACTTGATGAATAACACACTGTATTGCTCGGTTTACCTGCTATACTGATTTTAAGGAATAGGATATATATGCTCTTAGATTCTAACCAAGTCAACTTTTTACACAATTACGCTGAAAACAAACACACATGACATAGAAGGTGTGTATAAACCCGGCCGCGAACAACAAAAAACATAGCAGGCGTATGGATCTGATTGGGTCCAGTACCCTCAGTATCAATCAGACATCCGCGACAACCCGGAAACTACGGCGCCGCGCATCCAAGTCAAGGCGCGGCACGCATGTAGCGCTTGTGGATATGCAAGACGACGAGCTGAAAAACCTTGGCTGCTACTCCTGCTGCCGAGGTGATATTCACCCGGCCGCCGACGAACTGGACAAGCCCACGCATCGCTTTCGGATATGCCGAGACCGCCCCGGCACGCAGACCTTCTTTGATGTTATCACCACGCTTGCCGCTTATTGCACGCACATCTTTGGATCCATCTACATGGTCACCATGACATATATAAATATATATAGCCACTAGCTCTCAGGTCGGCACAAGCTAGGCCGGAGTACGTTGTGCCAGCAAAGCTACTTCCACACTTACCATGCCACTAGCAGGATCAAGAGACGTACGTGCGTGTCAACCGGCTGCGATCATGAGCAAGTCGCCACGGGCGCTGCAGGAGCTGATGATGGCCGTGGACGCCGGGCATGCAGTCGACGTCTACGTCGACAGCAGCGCGTCGTCGGATAGTAGCAGAAGTAAGCTCCTGGGGCCCCGCCACCGGCGCTCCACCTACTACGGCCGCGGCGCCCGGAAGAGCGCGCCGGCGGCGGCGGTGGCGGTGGCGGTGGTGGAGGCGTCATCGGAAGCGAGCTTCGAGTTCAGCACGGCCGTCAACAGCTACAGCTCGGCGTCGCCAGCCAGCATGGTGTTCTCCAACGGGCAGCTCCGCGCGCACCACTTCCCCGCCGTGCGCGAGCGCACGCCCTCCGTCTCCACGGGCAGCAGCCACTCGACGTCGCCGCTGCGGAAGAACTCGTCCGTTGGAAGCAGCTATAGTAGCACCGGCACCGCCCAAGCAGCAGCAGGGAGGGGTGACGGGGAGCAAGCGTGTCACCTTCGCGACGGACGGCGCCGACATGGCGGTGGTGGTGGGCAAGGCTGGCGGTGGGCCGCAGGGGAAGAAGAGCGGCGGCCTGCTGGGGTGCATGGGGTCGGCGTGCGGGCTGTCGTCGCGCGACGAAGCGGTGGAACCGGTCGCCAGGAACGATAACCACAAGGTGCTGGCGTTTTGATCGGTGAATTATTTATATAATATAGTATATATAGTATATATGGTATATAGGGTATCGTAGGCCCTGTTTGGTAGAGCTCAATATGTCAGAAAAACTGGCCGATATGAGCTCGATCAAATGGGATCTAAATATATATACCATGATGTGCACGCATACACGATCGATCGTGTCATGCAATCTGCGAGACCATGAGAGCATGCATACGTGTTTGTGTTATTATATATTATTGCATCATGTGCTATATATGACGACCTATATATGGCTTGGTTAATCACATCTGTTATCTCATAATTTGCTTTCGAATTGCAATTTATCTGTCAACATTTTTTATTGAAAAAAGTCTATCTAGTATTTAACGGTTGGATTTTAAATCAATGGTCTATCGCATTTCGTCCTTCCTTGACTCCACTGCCTTCACCACCGTCGAATACCGGGCAAGAGGCTTGGTCGCCAACATGCCTATATTTATAGGAGGTGATCAAGCAACCTCAAAATTAAGGATGTCTCTCTTCCTCCCAAATTATAAGACGTTTTTGGCTAAGTGACATATACACCTCACTAGCATACTCTCTCTGTCTCATGGAGTTTGTCGTTTTTACTTTTGAATTTCATATTTGACTATCGTCTTATTCAAAATATTTATGCAAATAATAAAACAAATTAATCAATATTTAAATATCTTTATTGATGAAACAAGTCATAACAAAACAAATTATATTTGTGTAAAAAATTTGAATAAGATTAATCATAAAAAAGATGGTGCGGAATTCGGGGTGACAAACTCAATGGGACGGAAGGAGTATGTTGTGAATCATACTAGCTTATTTAGTCACGCTTTTAATCCATTTGTCCATCTTCTCAGGAAAGTTCTTCTTCCCTATAATAAGATGTGATTACATCATTACAGAAATGTTATCTGATTTACCTCCGTAAACTATTAAAGAAGTCCATTTTGCCCTTTTCATGGCTGGTGTAGCACTATGTCAGACAAAAAGCACCATCTAAAACCACGAAGGGTGTAAAATCAATCTGTTTTAAAAGTTTAGTCAGGTAGTCACGTTTTACCCAAACACTTGGACTGAATTGGGCAGCTAAAATGCAATTGGAAAAAGTCTACTTTTCGGTCCTCTAACTTTTTACGAAAGTCGATTTTGGTCCCTCAACTCCAAAACCCGGATAAAAGCAGGTCCCTCAACTTTTCAAACCATGCAGATTTAGGTGCCTCGGCGGGTTTGGCGGTGGTTTGGCTACAGTAACTCGGTTTTGCTGCGATCGCCACGGTTTCGTTTTTTCCCTTTTCTTATTTATTTAATTTGAATCTTTCAAAAAATCATAGTAAATCACGAGAAAAATCATAAAATAGAAAATCTAATTTTTGTTGGACTCCACATAAGTAGAGCTACGCAATGAATATATAATATGGTATACTTTAATATAAAATTTTTGCTAAGAAGGTTTTGTCTTTTTTTTTTTTATTTATTCGCTCAATATTTAAAAAATCATAATAAATTATAAAAAATCATAAAAATTGAAAAACCAATTTTCTAGACTCCACATGAGCATATTTACACAATAAAGATATATAGGTGTACTATTTAATTCATTGGCCGGAATCCATAGATCGGGTTCACAAATCGTATGTATGTACGCAGTCGGCCACAAAGAAACCTAGCTAACCTAACCCCCAGTAAAGAAAGAGCCAAAGAACTATGTACTTTGTGTTATTGCGCGCCTCATGTGGAGTCCAACAAAATTGAATTTTTATTTTATAATTTTTTCTATAATTTACTATGATTTTTTAAAAGATTGAGCTGAAATAAATAAAAAGGGAAAAAAGGCAAAACCTTCTAGTAAAAACTTTGTACTAAAGTATACCATATTATATATTCATTGCGTAGCTCTACTCATGTGGAGTCCAACAAAATTGGATTTTCTATTTTATGAATTTTCTGTGATTTCCTATGATTTTTGAAAGATTCAGCCAGAAATAAATAAGAAAAGGGAAAAAAAAACCACAGTCACTGTAGCAAAACCGGAGCTACTGTAGCGAAACCACCGCCAAACCCGCCGAGGGACGAAATCTGCATGGTTTGAAAAGTTGAGAACCTGTTTTGTCCGGTTTTGAAGTTGAGGGACCAAAAATCAGACTTTAAGTAAAAGTTGAGGGGCGGAAAGTAGATTTTTTCCAATGCAATTTTCTCACACCAAACCGGGCTGACTAAAGTTTCCTCAATTAGATGTGGACCGAATGAGCTTTTCCATTTTAGACCCATTATGGCCCATACCACCAAGCACAAGGCGGGGATGCATGGCAACGTGGGCTTGTGTCATGTATTGGGCCCAACACTAAGCTCTTTGGTGACCACCCACCACTTACGTACCAGTTGCCGTTCCTCAAAAAAAAAAAATACCAGTTACCACCTCCAAAACCACTGGAAGCCCTTTTTTTTTTTTTAAAAAAAAAAAGGAAAAAAAAAGACCACCGGCACCGGAAGCTCATGGGTCTAATATTTTTTTCGATTTTCCCCTTGGCCCTTTCAATAATCTTCAAGCCTTCGACACGTCCCTTTCCGCGAGGGGGAGATCCATGGTTCGATCGACCTGGGTGAGCGACATCTCGGGTTGTTGGTGCTACACGTGTCTTGATGCTCGCCGAAACGTGTGATGGGCTCGCGCAGTACGCAAACATATTTGCGTTCGAGAAAGTGGCTGGATAGGGAGATACTCACGCATCCACACATGGCAATATAAAATGCACACGGTCTAAAAGAGTTAAACTCATACGTCTTGAGATCGATGAAATCACCATAAAATCCTAAGTAATCTAATAAAATATTGAAATAATCCAAGAAATTTGAAAGTCTTTATTTTTTGTGAATTGAAATTTGAAAGTCTTTGTGTTAAGTCAAGAACTTAAATCGGGTACCCGGATGGATAGATTCAACCACAAGTAACTTTTTTTTTAAGATGCCCTCCCTACATCGGACAGAGTGTACTGTTCTAGAAGCCGCAGTGCAATATATAATTTGCATCTCTCCTCTAATCTCGATCAGTTTTAAACTAGAGACGGCATCAGCAACCGTAGGTAGGTACATATGTCCGCCTGAGCTCACTGCGGGCGTCTTTGGTTTGGCAGCGTGCAGTGAGTGCTCATGTTGACTTTTTTCAATTGTTCATGTTGGTAAAAAATTGGAGGAAAGGGGTTAAGGTCGGTCTCAACGAGGGTTTTCATGAGTGTTTCATGCACATTAAATGCATCGTCACATCAGCAAAATTTCACTTTTGCATGAAACACCTAGAAGAGAGAAGAAAAAAAAAGTTTCACCATGGTGAAATCTTTGGACACTATTTCACATGCGTTGGAAACGGGATGAAACCCCTATTGAGACAGAAATAAAGTTTCACCATGAAACTATGCAATTAAACCATAGAGAGAGAGAGAGTTGTTGGACCCTTGAACCTATAAAACTGTACAATGAAATCGTGCGTTGAGGGAGACGACTATTTCATGCTAAACTTTCACATATTGAAAACCGGGAGGTAAAACTCTCCATTGAGACTGGCCTAATACTTAGAGGAAAGGGGTTAATACTATGTAGTAGACACTTCTAGATTAGAGAGATGTCCAACTAGCTTGGTGGGCTGAATAAAAGTATCCATCTGAATTTTGAGAAAAAAATTGTAATGAAAATCACCTAATAGATAAATTAAGAAAAACAATTCTAAAATAAATAATTTTGGTACAATTATGTAAATCACCCAATAGATAAAACCACCTACTAGACAAAAATTTTGGCAGGCGGTGTGAGCTGAAACCACCAGATGCTTTCAAAACCAGCTCAGGCGGTTTTGCCTGAGGGTTTCCAATAATCTCAGATGTTTAGTCTCTACTTGTTTATCTTTTTAACCTAGTTTGTAAGGTTAGTTGATTTGTTGTGACCCAAGTTATTGGGACAGGACCGAAATCGAACCGGGCGGGCCTTCGGTTCAATGGGGTTCATTGGTCCAATCATTAGGAACCGTTGAACCGCGGTTCAATTGTTTTAAGACCGGACGATCCAACGGCCACAAAAACATTGAACTAGTAAATATATGCAAATAAATAATATATTAATATATGATAAAACAAGACCGCCGGTTCGGTCCGGTCTGTATAACGGCATTTGTGACCGCTTGGTCCTTCGTCTGTTAAATCCCATTCCGGTATCTGTGGATTAAGTCGCTTTTTCTCTTTTTTGACAACAAAACACTTCATTCATTACTTAACAGCACGAGGTTGTAGAACCATTACAGATCTAATTGTTACAATTTGGAGTGCACTTAAAAGTGGGCACTCATGAACATGATTTGGGTTTGTACAGATTCACGAAAAAAGAAAGCTGATCTGATTGAAGGCGGAAAGGGCTTGCCTAGCAAGCGAATCAGGCATCTGATTTTGATTTTTGTTGATCTTGAATACCCTGCTATTTGAACCTGTCAAAGTGTTGCTCAACCTGAGTGAAAGGTTTGATCCTCCAGTCCGGTGGATTGGGGAGATCAGCCCTATTGAGGAATTGAGCTAACTATTGGTTGTGTGTCAACATGTTGACATTCTGAAATTGCATATGGTTCAGTAAAAGTGGCTGCAAGCGCTAGCGCAGCAGCCTCTGCCATGAGCACTGAAGTGGAGACCTGCATTGAAGCTTTAATGAACATGCTCATAGGCGGTTGGCTTTCTGTGTTGACTATGAAAATACCAATGCCTGCGTTTGTATCAGTTCACCATGCTCAAACTAGAGTCACTATTGTTGGGGTGTTGTTGAGAAGCATCCACATCCAACCATTGTCCCAAAAATACCTATAATTGGACAGGTCATACCTTGGGGTGCAATAGATGTTGTAGGCTGGTGTTGTGTAGCATCAAGTACGGTTCTGATGTTGTTCATTCGTACGTCCGTTTTTGCCCACGTTTTTCGGCTTTCTTTTTTGGCCGCCTTCAATTCCCCGTTTCCTTGGTACACTCCCTCCGTACACCCCTTCGGATGCGTACCTCCCACCAATTATTTTGTGTTCATATATAATAAAAATAAATGATAAAAACAATAACTTGCAACGTTATTGGTTTTAAAATCTTGCTCTACATTTATCTAGAAAATAAAGATCTCACTTGATGTAGTTTCATCGTATTTTTATTAGAATTTTGAAAAACACTAACTAAATGTTGAGTAGTTTGTTGTCCAAATGGGTTATTGGTGTGATCGGCAAAATAAATATAGGACTGCCATGCGAAACATTAAAAGAGGTCTTCTCATCATAATCATCCACTACCGGACTTAGGCTCTTTGCTCTAAATAATACACTCAGTAAAGGCTCAAGCACTTGGCAAACATGCATTTTCCGGGGTGATCGGCAGTCAATTTGATCCTTAACACGTCAACAACTAATCCTTTTATCATATAGATTAAAACTACACCATTGAATTCTACTCCCTCCATCCACGAATATAAGGCGTGCACGTATTTCAAAATTCAAACTTTGTTATCTTTGACTAAGATTTAGCTTAATTATATTAAAAGTTTTATTTGTAGAAGTAGGTCCATTAGATTTGTATTTTGAAATACTTTCTAGTGATCAAACTTTTATGTCTATAAATTATATATTGTAAGAGAAAATATATGTTAAAATATGTTCTTCAAGGTCGCACCAAGTCAAATCGCGTCTTATATTCGTGGACGGAGATAGTATATTTAAATGTACACAAAAGATAGATAGGAGAAAATAAAGTTATGATACAATTTTTAGACACTCATAAATATTTCTTTGCTTTGCAACAAGAGAAAAAAACCTATCAAAGTTGTAGTCTATTTTAATCAATACAGATTTAATAGGACATGGGTATCTTTCAAATATTATATAAATGGGAGAAAAATAAATAGAGATATTCCTCAATTCCAAATTATAATATGTTTTTGGTTTTTAGCTTTTTGTTACGTACTCCTACTTAGATATACTTTATTTTTACTTTATACTTTATTATGTCTAAATTTGTAATGACAGTAGTATATGTAGAAAAGGCAAAATACCTCATTTTGTAATGGAGGGAGTACCACTCTCATCTCCAACAGATTTGGCGAAACTGGTTTGGCAATTTCTCTATTTGCCAAATCTGAAAATGCAAATGCCAAGTTCAAAAAGAGTTCATCTCCAACAGTTAGGCATAATTCATTTTGCCAAAGATATAATTTACATCAGGGAACCCTAGAAGAGAAACAAAATTATGTTTATATCCTTCCACCTCTTGAAAACTTACCTCGGGGAACCCCGAGGCGAAAACAAAATTATGTTTATGCCCTTCTATCTCTTCTAATACGCACGGATGTGTCGTGAATGCCAAACGTCGTAGGCCCGATTTGCCAACACTCACTAAATTGCCAACTCCAAATGCCAAACTGTTGGAGAGAGTTTTGGAGCTTTTGGCAAAATTTGAGAATGCCATACACAAATGGCAAATCGTTGGAGTTGCTCGCCATGTATACGGTGTGGTGCTTATAGATAGTTATGATCTATTTTTGGCGGCATGTACCATGCACCAAACCAGCGCGCTTTAAGGATCGACATCGACGCTCCGCTAAGCATCGGCGCCAGACCCGCTCGCTCGATCTTATGAAGCCGTGGCACTTGGATGCAACACATGCGGTTAGTTAGTTGAACCCTAAAGAACCCTAAAGATAGCTAAGGGTCTTCAATCAATTTTTTTTTCCATTGTAGCTAAGTATGCTTGTTTTTTTCTCACCTCCGCAAGAGCCTCTGCACCTGCACATGGCCTTTTCGTGCGACACATGCATGGGTAGGTATGTTTTTCTACAGCCTAGGCACTACATGCGGATCAAATTTTGATAATGGGGAGGATAACCCACAAGCTTGGTCGCCCCCGCTCGGGCGGCTCGAACAACGACTCCACCGCACCTCGCCTCCGTCGTCCTCCCCGCCTCCCCCTCCCGCCATTGCCGAAGGGCCTGGCGGAACCCGATAGGGCCCTCGGGATGGCGGGGGGGGCGGCTTCCTCGGGTGGCGGCGTCGGGCGGGTGGAGGAGCGTCGGCGGCGACCCCCGCCGGCGTGGCGGCGGCGGCGGCGTGGGAGTGCGGATCTGGCGCCCGGAGGCGGACCGGCCCTCCCACGACGGATCCACCACGAGACCCCATTGCGTCGGCGGCGACCTTGAAGACGCGGGATCCCGGTGGTGTGGGGCGGAGGCCGAGGCTGGGCCGGTCGGCGGCTCCGGCGCCTTGGCGCGCGGGGGTGGCGGCGGCGTGAGGCTGCGTTGACCGGCCGTCGGGAGACGAGCGGTTTCACGCGGTGGCGAGGCGCGGGCGGCGCTGTGATATGGAGGTTGTCGCGGCATGCCGCTGGCGACCGGCGTCTTTGTCAAGTGGTGCATGCGGCGAGGCAACCTTGGCGAGGAGCGGCGAGGAGGAGCGGGTGCTTGCTTGGCACGCTAAGTCCTCGTTGTGGCGACACACACTCACTTGACGTGTGCTAAGCAATGGCGGTGCCAAAACCCCTATGGGCGCTCAAGCAAACGATCACAAGAGAGGGTTCAACAAGCCACGAGCAATCCACTAGTGCTCCTTTTCGCGAATCTCCCGCGGGGTAAGGAACGACCCCTCACAATCACCACCGGTGTGGCCTCAAACAAGCTCCATTTGAGCTCAACACCGCCTCTTGCTCCAAGCCACTAGGGAACGGGCAAATTCTCAAGAAAACAAGAATCGCTACTTCTCTCCAAGGATGAAGTGCCTCTAGATGCAACCGATGATGCAATGCACTTCTATCACTCTCAATCTCACCAAGAATCCGAGTTAGTGGTGAAGAGATGAGTGGAGAGGAGTATCAAATGCTCACTAGCAAGTTGGAAGCTTCAAATGTGCAAGAGAGCCTAAGGAACCAACCAACCAAGTATATATATGGCTCCTCTCGAAATGGAGCCGTTGCTCCAAAAAAATTGCTCTCTGCCGGGGTGGCCGGACGCGACCGGCCGGAACCACCAGCGAGTCGGCCGCGAAGTCCGGTCATCGCTTCCGGTCGCTACCGACAAGGGTTGGGCCACATTGGCGCCCCTCCACCGTGCGTCCGGTCGGCGGATCCGGTCGACACCGGAAGCGTCCGGTCCTGCTTCCGGTCCCTGCGTCCGGTCATTTTCGCTTGCGAGCTCTTCGCCAGACGCACCGGCCGAGCCGGCCGTCGATCGCGTCGGTCAGCACCTCGTCGCGTCCGGCCGCCTCTGGGATGACGGCTTCTTCATCTTTTTCTTTGCTCTTTGCTTCGAACTTGCTTAAGCCTCTTGCCATGGGTTGCCAACACGTCAAGATGACCACGTTATCACCAATGTTAGCTCGTCGAGATGTTAGGCAAGATCGAAGTTAGTGCTCTCATGTCCTAAATGCAATATGCAAGTCAATTAGACCTAGAAGCACTTCACCAAAGGATTGACGCGGCATTCCCTCTTGATAGTCGGCTATCTATTCTATAATATGATCACACGCTCTATCGTGTCTTGATCACCGAAAGGAAAAACCCTATCAAGATACCTTTACCTTGATCTCCCGGGTTCCTCTCAAGCCGATCACCGAGCTTGACGATCCATCATGTCCACCATCTTTGTCCATGTTCATGATCATCATGCTCCTTGTCATCCACCTAATCCTTTCTTAAGTAACACACTTAGAGCAAGGATTAGTCCACAAGTGTGTCATCAATTTCCAAAACCAAACATGAGATTTCAATCTCCCCTTTTTGGTAATTGATGACAACCAAACTCACAAAGATTTGAAATAAAATTCAATTGAACTTGAATTGCTTGCCCATAGAGTTTTGATCATGAATCAAGAGATGGACAATCATTTCAAGGTTCGGTTTTGGTAGTAGTAGCTCCCCCTACATATGTGTTTCCATGTGTTTGGATCAAATTGGCACATATGTATAGATAGAAACCTTTGGGGTGAGATACTAATACCAAAAAGGAGATGCTAAGGTTCTAGAAATTGGACCTTTGAAGCGCGAAACCATCGAGTCCTTAGCATCATGTAACTAGACATTCATCAAAAACTCAACATACCCCATGAGATCAACATTATAGGCTAAAATGTGAGCTTTGTCTAGATACACCCTATGCATGCTAGTTGGTCAATACACCAATCAATTTTCAAAAACTAGCATACACCATACACCAAGCAATCATGTGTATTGAATTTAAATTGCCAATGCAACATCACATTATGATCATGCACATACAAATGCACAAATAGTCTATGAGCTCGCTCCCCCTATTTGTGTGATCCTTTCCAACATCTTTGTGACTTATTTCTCCCCCTTTGTCAACAATCACCAAAAAGGTGTAAATGAGAGAAATCAAGTCAATCAAAGTATCACATGTGGTCTCATCTAGATCACTTGCCTTTCCATGTATTCAAGTTTGAACCAAGGACAAGCTTTTTCACACCTCATTTGCATAAGGGTTATCTTGCACCATATTAGAATACACATCAATAGCTCATTTTCTAGAGTTGACACTAGGATTGCAAGCACATAAACATGTCATATGCCACCACTAGTTCATAGAACCAATCAAAGCAATAGTGGCGCCACACATACATTGAAACATTTTATTTTCCATGAAGGAGCCTAGTAAGCATGCAAGATGTCTAGATGCACTAACAAGTCCTTAGCAACATATGAATGCCATGACAACCAACTTTTACCTTGGGTTTGTCGAAGGAGAGGCATGTCATATAAGTGGGGTGCATCAACTCAAGTTGGAGAAGTCAATAATGTTCAATTCTCCCTTTAGCATGCAAAACCTCTTCTCATCAAGTGGCTTGGTGAATATGTCGGCTAGTTGATCTTCGGTGCCAATGCCCATGATACAAATGTCACCCTTTTGTTGATGATCTCTTATGAAGTGGTGCCTTATATCAATGTGCTTTGTTCTTGGATGTTGAACCGGATTTTGGGTCATCTTCCTTGCACTTTCATTGTCACAATACAATGGGACTTTGTCAAATGTGAATCCAAAAATCCTTCAATGTTGACCTCATCCAAAGCAATTGAGTGCAACAACTTCCCACTAATAATATATTCGGCTTCGGCGGTTGAAAGAGCAACACTATTTTGCTTCTTTGAAGACCATGAAACTAGTGACCTTCCAAAAATTGACAAGTGCCACTTGTGCTCATTCTATTGATCTTGCACCCTCCATAATCGGAATCCGAATATCCAATCAAATCAAACTTGGATCCCTTTGGATACCATAGTCCAACATCTTGTGTGCCCTTCAAGTACCTCACAATTCTCTTTGTCGCTTTGAGGTGACTTTCTCTTGGATCGGATTGATATCTAGCACACATGCCCACACTAAATGCTATGTCCTGTCTTGATGCGGTTGCATAGAGCAAACTTCCAATCATAGACCTATACTTCTTTTGCTCAACCATCTTGCCACTAGGGTCGGGGTCTAAGCTTCCATTAGTTTCCATTGGTGTGGACATTGACTTGGCATCTTGAAGGTCAAACTTCTTGATCATGTCTTTGATGTACTTGCCTTGACTAATAAATATGACATTCTTCAATTGCTTGATTTGGAGACCAAGAAAGAATGTGAGCTCTCCAAGCATTGACATTTCAAACTCATTGGTCATCATCTTAGCAAACTCTTCACAAAACTCTTGGTTGGTTGACCCAAAGATAATGTCATCTACATATATTTGCAACACAAACAAGTCTTGACCAATCTTCTTGGTGAAGAGAGTGGTGTCCACCTTTCCCATCTTGAACCCTTTAGAGAGGAGAAAATCTCTCAACCTCTCATACCATGCTCTTGGTGCTTGCTTCAAGCCATACAAGGCTTTCTTCAATTTGTAGACATGGTTGGGATACTTCTCATCTTCAAATCCCGGTGGTTGCTCCACATACACCAACTCATTTATGAAGCCATTCAAGAATGCACTCTTCACATCCATTTGATAGAGTTTGATGTCATGAGCACATGCATAAGCAAGCAAGATTCTAATTGCTTCAAGTCTAGCAACCGGTGCATAGGTCTCTCCAAAGTCAAGACCCTCTACTTGAGTGTACCCTTAAGCTACTAGCCTTGCCTTGTTTCTCACAACAATTCCATCTTGATCTTGCTTGTTCTTGAAGACCCACTTGGTTCCAATCATATTGTAGTCCTTTGGCCTTTCCACCAATTCCCATACATCATTTCTCTTGAAGTTGTTCAACTCTTCATGCATGGCATTGATCCAATATTCCTTCTTGAGTGCATTTTCAATGTTCTCCGGTTCTTCTTGTGCTACAAAGACATGGTGAGCACAAAAAGATGCTAGTCTTCTTCTAAGTAACCACTCCACTATTGATGTCACCGACGATTTGATCAATTGGGTGATCTCTTGCAATGTTGGATAGTTGCATCACTTTCGCACTTGATGACTAGGATGAGTGGATGGACTAGCTTGTTGCTCTTGATCTTGATCTTCATCTTGAGTACCACTAGTGCTAGCTTCATTTGCATTGATTTCAATGGTAGTGGTAGGCATTGGGATGTCTTCATCATCATCAACTTGCCTTGGCCGAATATCACCAATATCCATGTTTCTCATAGTATTCTCCAAGTTAGAACCACTCACATCATCATGATTTTTAACTTCATTTTGAGAGCCTTGGGTTTCATCAAATTCCACATCATGGACTTCTTCAAGCTTGCCACTACCCAAGTTCCAAACTCTATATGCTTTGCTTGTGGTTGAATATCCAACAAGGAAACCTTCATCACATTTCTTGTCAAACTTGCCCAATCTTGTGCCTTTCTTGAGAATGTAGCATTTGCATCCAAAGACTCTAAAGTAACCAATGTTGGGCTTCCTTCCATTGAGCAACTCATATGGTGTCTTGCTAAGCATCCCATGGCAATAGAGACGGTTGCTACAATAGCAAGCCGTGTTGATTGCTTCGGCCCCAAAAAAGGAATGGCTAACATTGTACTCACTAAGCATTGATCTTACTATTTCAATCAAGGTTCTATTCTTCCTCTCAACTACACCATTGGATTGAGGAGTGTAGGTTGGTGAGAATTGATGTCCAATTCCAAGCTCATCACACAACTCTTCAATTCTTGTGTTCTTGAATTCACTTCCATTGTCACTCCTAATCTTCTTGATGGATGTCTCAAACTCATTTTGAACCCTCTTGACAAATGTCTTGAAAAGCTCAAACACATCATTCTTGTCATGCAAAAAGAACACCCATATGTATCTAGTGTAGTCATCAACTATGACAAGACCATACTTATTGCCTCCAATGCTAGAGTATGATGTTGGCCCAAACAAGTCCATGTGTAGCAACTCAAATGCCTTGCTTGTACTCATTGTGCTCTTGGTTGGATGTGCATTGCCATGTTGCTTGCCGGCTTGACATGCTCCACAAGGTTTTTCCTTCTCAAACTTCACATCATCCAAGCCTCTAACCAAGTCATGCTTCATCAACTTGTTCAATTGCTTCATTCCAACATGACCAAACCTTCTATGCCACAACCACCCATTGCTAGCCTTTGAGAGTAAACATGTTGTCAATTTGGCTTCTTTTGAGTTGAAATCAACAAGGTAGAGATCACCATATCTAAATCCCTTGAAGATCATGTTTGCACCATCACCACTAACCACTTCAACTTCTTGACTTGTGAATATGCATTTGTACCCATGGTCACAAAGTTGAGAGACCGACAATAGGTTGTAATCAAGATGATCAACTAGCAACACCTTTGACAAGCTTTTCTCTTGAGTGATAGCAATCTTGCCTAGCCCCAACACATTGCCTTTCTTGTCATTGCCAAATGTGATGGATTCATATTCATCAATGTCCTTGATGCTAATTGACTTGAACATATGAGAATCCCCGGTCATGTGTTGAGTGCATCCACTATCCATTATTCAATGCTCTCCTCCGGCACGGTAATTGACCTACAAAATAAGATCAATTCTTCTTAGGTACCCAATGTTGCTTGGGTCCTTCAAGGTTAGTCACCAAGGCCTTTGGTACCCAAATGGCTTTCTTCTTTGAGCCCATCCATGGTGTACCAATGTACCTAGCACGAACACCATTGTTCTTCTTCACAAGCATATAAGAATGATCAAGCTTGATAGAAGTAACATTGGTCCTCTTGTTCATGCACTTTTGCTCTAAGTGACCAACTTGCTTGCAAGCTTTGCAATAGCTACCATTGTTCTTCACAAAACGAGTTTTGTGAGTAACAAGAGCGGCCTTGCCTTTCTTGGGGATATAGCCTAAACCCTCCTTGTATAAGGATGCCCTTTGGCTACCCAAGCACATAAGCAAGCGGTCCTCACCACCATAGGCCTTAGCCAAGGAGTGATTGAGCTCCTTTACTTTCCTCTTTAAACAAGCATTCTCATGAATAAGCATAGGGTTATCATTATCTTCCCTGGAGATGGATATGCTAGTGATAGAGCTAGTGGAGGTCTCACACTTCGGGGTTGATTCATCAACTAGAATGTCACACATGATGCTTGCATTGGATGTATCAACATTTTCAACAACTAAGCACAACTTGTGCTCTTCAAGTAGAGAGGAATGAGCTTTCTCTAACTTAGAATGAGTTTTCTCAAGCTTCTTATGGTCTACCTTTAGACTCTCATAAGATGCCCGAAGCTCATCAAGTTCTTGCTTAAGGCTCTTTGTTTCCTTATGCAAGCCCTTGCATTCCTTTCTACTTTGCTTGAACATCACAACACATTCATCAAACATTCTTTGCAACTCCTCCCTAGATTGAGTTGGCTCCTCATCATCACTATCACTATCACTATCATTATCATCATCACTAGTGATAGATTGTACCTTGGTGGCCTTAGTCATGAAGCATGAAGAAGGAGTGTCGAAGAGGAAGATCTTGTCATGCATAGCAAGGTGAGCTTGTCCCTTCTTCTTGTTCTTCTTCTCCTCTTCTTCATCACTTGAGGAGGATGAGCCATCACTATCCCACATAGCCACATGTGACTCATTCTTCTTCTTGGGCTTCTTCTCCTTCTCATTCTTGGCATCATTCTTCTTTCTTGCTTTCTTGATGCCCTTCTCATCATCACTATCATATGGGCACTCGGCAATCAAGTGACAATCATCATGGCAACGAAAGCATGTCATGTTGCCTTCATTCTTGCCATCCTTAGTCTTCTTCTTGCATGATTGCTTCTTCTTGTTCTTGGAGATGTAGTTTTTCTTCACAAACTTTCCCAATCTCCTCACAAAGAGAGCCATTTACTCATCCACTTCACTTCCACTAGTAGAGGTGCCATCCTCTTCATCACTTGATTCTTCCTTCTTCTTCTTGCCCTTGGATGATGAGCCAGCCTTGAGTGCTAAGCTCTTCTTGTCCTCTTTCTTCTCTTCATCCTTGATCTTCTTGTTTGCCTTGTTGATGAGCTCTTGCTTTTTCTTGTCATCTCTATAGGAGTCATCGGTCATGACCTCATCAAGCAATTGGTTTGGGGTTAAATCCTTCAAGTTTGTCCTCACGAGCACCGTGATGAACATCCCAAACCTCTCCTAAGAACACCTCAAGAACTTTATGTTGAAGGTCTTGTCCTTGATGTCCTCACCAAGTGCATTGAGATCGTTCACCAACACTTGCATGCGGTGGAACATCTCCCAAGACGCGGTCTCATCATCTTCCATCTTGAAGCTATTGAATTGCTCAAGCTTGATGTAAGCCTTTGCTTGCTTGACGCCTTCGGTGCCCTCATAGCACTCTTCTAGCTTCTTCCATATCTCATGAGCAATTGTGAGTGACTTGACTTGCTCAAACACTCTATCATTGAATGCCTCATGAAAAGCACTCACGGCCATATCATTTACATACAACTTCTTCTCCTCGGCTGCGGTTGGCTCATTTGGTTTGGCCACCTCAAACTTGCTTTCGGTCACAAGCCACACTTCTCTATTGATTGACTTGAGGTGTGCGGTCATCTTCACCTTCCAATAGGCAAAATTGGTGCCATTGAAAGGTGGCGCCTTCTTGGTGTTGTTGACATGAAACATCATTGCCATTTTATCACCGTAGGATGTTAAGCCTCACAAATACGGTGCCTCGGCTCTGATACCACTTGAAAGGTCCTAATGGCTAGAGGGGGGGTGAATAGCCTATTAAAAATTCTTGCAACAACACTAAGCACCCGGATTAGTAAATAAGATGACGAAGCTAAATAAGCGATGCTACACACTATCTATGCAAGCCACAAGTCAAGCAAGATATATCTAATGTCTCTAGGTTCACACAAGAGCTAAGTCACTAGATTACTCCTAGGTGATCAAGCAATTCTAACTAATCTCAACACTAGGAGCTAAGCAAACTATACAAGCTAAGCAAGGCTACACAAGTAAACTAGTGAAAGTAATGCAAAGAGGCTAGAATACAATACCACCGGTGTAGTGTCGATGTTGTTGCCAATCACCGGATCACCAAGAAATCTCCAACGAGCAAGAACAAGTGACACGATGAATTTTTATCGAGGTTCACGTTAACTTGCCGCAAGACGCTAAGTCCTCGTTGTGGCGACACACTCACTTGACGTGTGCTAAGCAATGGCCGGTGCCAAAACCCCTATGGGCGCTCAAGCAAACGATCACAAGAGAGGGTTCAACAAGCCACGAGCAATCCACTAGTGCTCCTTTCGCGAATCTCCCGCGGGATAAGGAACGACCCCTCACAATCACCACCGGTGTGGCCTCAAACAAGCTCCACTTGAGCTCAACACCGCCTCTTGCTCCAAGCCGCTAGGGAACCGGGCAAATTCCCAAGAAAACAAGAATCCCGCAGCTTCTCCAAGGATGAAGTGCCTCTAGATGCAACCGATGATGCAATGCACTTCTATCACTCTCAATCTCACCAAGAATCCGAGTTAGTGGTGAAGAGATGAGTGGAGAGGAGTATCAAATGCTCACTAGCAAGTTGGAAGCTTCAAATGTGCAAGAGAGAGCCTAAGGAACCACCAACCAAGTATATATATTGCTCCTCTCGAAATGGAGCCGTTGCTCTAAAAAATTTGCTTTTTCTCGGGGGTGACGGACGCACCGACCGAACCACCAGCGGGTCCGGTCGCGAGTCCGGTCATCGCTTCCGGCCGCTACCGACAAGGGTTGGGCCCACGGTGGCGGCCCTCCACCGCGGCGTCCGGTCACCGCCGGATCCGGTCGACACCGAAGCGTCGGTCCCGCTTCCGTCCTCCGTCCCGGTCATTTTTTTTTTCTGCGAGCTCTCGCGAGACGCGCACCGACCGAGCTATCGGGTCGCTAAGGCCCCGGCCAAAGACTCGTCGCGTCCGGCCGCCTCGGGACAGCCTTTCTTCAACTTTTTTTTCTTTGCTCTTTGCTTCGAACTTGCTTCGCCTCTTGCCATGGGTTGCCAACACGTCAAGATGACCACGTTATCACCAATGTTAGCTCGTCGAGATGTTAGGCAAGATCGAAGTTAGTGCTCTCATGTCCTAAATGCAATATGCAAGTCAATTGGACCTAGAAGCACTTCACCAAAGGATTGACGCGGCATTCCCTCTTGATAGTCGGCTATCTATTCTATAATATGATCACACGCTCTATCGTGTCTTGATCACCGAAAGGAAAACCCTATCAAGATACCTTTGTCTTGATCTCCCGGGTTCCTCTCAAGCCGATCACCGAGCTTGACGATCCATCATGTCCACCATCTTTGTCCATGTTCATGATCATCATGCTCCTTGTCATCCACCTAATCCTTTCTTAAGTAACACACTTAGAGCAAGGATTAGTCCACAAGTGTGTCATCAATTTCCAAAACCAAACATGAGATTTCAACGGCGCTTGCGGCAACGACATTGGGGACGACTTGGCTTGCAGCGGATCGCGGTGGGTCTTTTTAGCATAGCCGAACCACCGGTGTGGTACATCGTCGGGAAGATGGCGCTATGCGACAACCATGTTCTATCGCGATTCGACGGCGACGCCTTTTTGCGTGGAGTTGCTACGAGGGAAACGTCGCCCTCTACGGCCACGGTCTGGTTTGCTTCAAGATGATCATCGCGGGTGGGGCATCTTTGCTCGTTGTTTTGAAGGCAACCTTTGAAACGAGGCTGGAGCATGGAGCGTTGTGGAGGGCGTGGCAAGGAGGCCCCCGTGCACAAGAGAGGAGTCCAACGGCGGATGCGGCGAGGTCTCCCGCGTGTTGTGGAGGCTTGGTCTTGGTGTTTTCATTCCGTCAGATGGTGGCTTTGTTGCAGTGGCACTGCGGCGAAGGGTCCTGCACGGCGGTGGCCTTCTCGGTGTGGTGGTGTCCGCCCCTTTGTTTATCTTTGATGCCCAGTGGCGGAACTGGAGATAAATTTAAGGGGGGGCCAGCCCTCCACACAAATATTTACTGGCTGAAAAATCTAACAATTTACCGCTAACCCGGGAAGAGAGCTCCGGACCAACAAACTTTGATTTTGAGATTGATGAAAGTGGCAGTATCTCACATGAGCGCGATATTCCCGAAGTGGTCAATTCTATGGATGTTGCAGCAAGCTTGGTGAACTATACATATAAATTATTAGCTTGCGTCTCTTATTTTTCCAGCATTGAGGGGGGTCATGGCCCCTGCCGGCCCCCTTCAGTTCCGCCACTGTTGATGCTGGATTTTGTCGGTGGTTTTCGACGACTGCATGTGTGCGGTTTGTGGGTGGTTGCCGCAGTTGTCTTTGTCTTCTCGGCCGTTGTATTTGTATAGAGACTTGGCCGTGTTGAGGTCCCAATACGATCGACCGTTGAGTGGTAACCCGCGTTATGTCTCAATCCAACCGGGTGAGTATAGTTAGGTTTTTTACTTTTCTTTTCGCGTTATTTCGTTTATACGGCCCAATCTGAGATTCTTCTTTTTATTATAATCGCCGGCTCTCCTGCCTGATTCGTTTTTTTTAGAAAAAAATTGATAACGGCAAAATGGTAAGTGGAGTATACAGAAACATGATTCAAGTGTATATTGAATTCACTGTGGATCGTTTGTTTTTCTTCATTCGTAGGCTCTGGCCTCGAAGGCAGATGGTTCTAGTCACAGTGGGCCGAGTGGCGCGAGACGTGACGCAGAGCAGAGCTGGGGCGATAGATAAATTAGCAGCCTCGCCTCGCCCCTAATCGATCATCCCAGGCTTCTAATTTCCTCCCCGCCTTGTTCTTGATTCCATCATCCCAACCCAAGCAAGAAAGACACCCGGCCGGCCGGCCGGCGACCTTCCTCGCGTGGTGCCGCGCGCTCCATCTCCATATCCTTAGCATGGCCGGCGACGAGGGGGACGGCGCGTCGGGGCGGCTGGAGAGCATCCTGACGGCGGATGCGTCGTCGGCGTCGCGGCGCCTGTGGGCCGCGGCGTCCATCGAGCTGCGGCTGCTGACGCGTCTGGCGGCGCCGGCGGTGGTGATGTACATGATCAACTACCTGATGTCCATGTCGACGCAGATCTTCTCAGGCCACCTGGGCAACCTGGAGCTCGCCGCGGCGTCGCTCGGCAACACCGGCATCCAGATCTTCGCCTACGGCCTCATGGTACGTGCATATCTATTCCTTCAGGTTTTTGGTTGCTTCGTTGATGTGTGGTCGTGGATGCGTAGGTGGTTATTAGTTGTCCGTACCTCTCTCCCGATTATCCGGCGGGCCGGGCTCTCTCCTCGATTAATTAGAATCCATCGATTATCCGGGTGTGCATGCAGGAGAGCAGCAGTATTTTTTGCAGTGAAACTGCAAATAAAAGAAAGCAGCAAACGAACGCCGGGGTTAATTCGATTGTCGTTGGTCCATCGGTATTAATTTGGTAGGTAGGGATGTGACTGAGGTTCCATGCTCAACTGATCCGCCATATCCATATGATGACAATATAATACCACGACTCGACTGTACAGTAGTTGGAGTACATACGACCTCTGCAGCGACTCTGCCAGCCAACCAGCTCTCTTGGGCCAGCCAGCGTAGACTCACATTAGAATTGTAGGTTTTGGGAGCAGTTACAAGTTAGTATATGTTTAAAATTGTGGAGGGATGTTTGAATATGGGAGCACATGACACGCCACGCGACACGCCACGACGGACTTGCCCGAGAGTCTAGTCTAGTCTAGAGAAAACAAGAAGGCGTGGCTGGCAATGGCAAGAAGCCAATCCGTCATCATCCTGAGCAAGAGCAACGACCTCGTCGTCCTGAATACAATACAATACACTATACACAGCTAGTATGTCTGTGATTCCTACCGCACAACCTCCTGATTCAAGGAGACGAGAGACGTACAATTGGCGAGTCCTCCTGATTCTAAACGTACCCTGCTGATGAGCTAGCAGCAAAAGCGGACGGACGAAAACCAGTGGCCAGTTCGATCGGCCGCCGCTGCTGCTCAAGTGCCGATCGCCATCAGTGGCGGTGCCTTGACTGAGACCTGCGCTACTATACAAATTAGCTACTAGTGGCGCGCAAAACGGCTGCATCTGCAATTACATAGTGCCACCGCCATGCCATTGGAGCGAGGGCCGGCCGTCCGACGGGCGCAGCGTGGCCAGCACTTTTGACCGTCACACCGATCCTGCAATGGTTTCCTCTCTAGAAGGCGGCTGTCCCCATTGCCTCAATGATACTCTATACTAGCTAGCAAAATTCGACCTCACATCTAGTGGCTCTTTGACCGTCACACGTGCCAAACTCCGGCCTGTGTGTGTTGTATCACCAATTAACGACATACATGCGTCGACAAAACGGCCGCTATCGTATCCGTGAGCGTCCTCGATGCTTCCAGCTTTAAATTTGGTTTTCTTGCTGGCACTCTCCTAGTTCTTGCTGGCACTCTCCGAGTCCTAATTTTTTTTCTTTTCCTTTTGACAAACTCTCCTAGTCCTAGTTGTTCTCTATCTCTACAGAACACCCAAATGTTAGCTTCTGCTGCTGTCCCTGTTGACTCTTTCCAACACGAATAATAAGCACACAACAAGCAACATGGCGAGATGCATGCTTATTACATTATATCAGCAGCCACCAAAAAAAAAAAAAAAAACAGACATGTGTTTTTATATCTGTACATTTGTGTCGATTCTTTCAGCACAAACTGAATATGGTTTTGCACGAAATAGTGGTGAGCATTAAACCTGTAGGTTTCATTGGGCTCTCCCGCTGCCACAAAAAATTTCGCCTATAGTTCGTTACCTCTTATAAAGAGTGATGATTTTTTAAGATAATGCAATCTAGAAAATGGAGGGAAAAAACCCGTCCAATAGTATGAAAAATTGTTTATCGGTCTGAGCAAGACGGCGAAGAGAGCCCCAGATTTGGTAAAATTTAAATCCACGAATTATTTTTTTTTTTTACAAATACAGTTTTTATATAAAAAAGACAAAAAATGTTCTGGGCCGTTTCAATGCTTAGACGGGCCTGATTTTTTTGCTGACTCTGGCTCCTTCGCATATATGGGCCTTATTGATAGTATCATGAAATCGGCCCAAGTTGTTCAAATATATTTGTCGTGATTCACGGTTCCGCCAAAATGAAGATCCCCTGAACAATTTGGTTGTTTGCATTGCAGCTGGGCATGGGCAGCGCGGTGGAGACGCTTTGTGGGCAGGCGTACGGCGCCCAGAAGTACGACATGCTGGGCATCTACCTGCAGCGCTCGGCGGTGCTCCTGTGCGCCACGGGCGTCCCACTGGCCATCCTCTACGCCTTCGGAGCCGATCCTGGTGTTCCTAGGGCGCCGCCGAGATCGCCAGCGCCCGGCCCATCCATCTTCGTCTACGGCCTGATCCCACAGATCTTCGCGCACGCCATCAACTTCCCAATCCAGAAGTTCATGCAGGCGCAGAGCATCGTGGCTCCCGAGCGCCTACATCTCCACCGCCACGCCGGGCGCTGCACCTGCTCCTCAGCTGGCTCGCCCGTCTACAAGGCCGGCCTCGGCCTGCTCGGGGGGCTCCCCTCAGTGCTCAGCCTCAGCTGGTGGCTCATCGTCGCCCCGCAGTTCGCCTACATCGTCTTGAGCCCCAGGTGCCGACACACATGGACGGGTTCACCTTCCAGGCCTTCTCCGGCCTCTGGGGTTTTCTCAAGCTCTCCGCCGCGTCGGCCGTCATGCTCTGCCTTGAGACCTGGTACTTTCAGGTCCTCGTGCTCATTGCCGGCTTGCTCCCCAACCCTGAACTTTCATTGGATGCGCTGTCTGTGTGGTGAGTAGCACGTTTGCGTTACCTACCATTCATAAAGAAATCAAGGACATTTTGTTGATTTGTTCCTGTTAATTATCTGATCTGCAGCATGACTATTTCTGGGTGGGTGTTCATGATCTCAGTAGGGTTCAATGCCGCTGCCAGGTAGGTTCATTTGCAACTCAACTACAGACTACACCCATGCCATCTGCAGGTTTACTTTTCTTACTGGTTTAATTTGTGTATCCTGACTAACTTCGCCTGAATGATTGATTTCCAGTGTGAGAGTGAGCAATGAGCTCGGTGCCGGCCACCCAAAATCTGCCCACTTCTCAGTGTGGGTAGTGACCGGGGTCTCTACACTGCTATCTGTCTTGCTTAGCGTTGTGATCCTCTGCCTGCGCAACTACATCAGCTACTTGTTCACAGAGGGTGAGGTGGTGTCCAACGCGGTGGCGGACCTCTGCCCACTGCTCGCCGTCACGCTTATTCTCAACGGCATCCAACCTGTTCTGTCAGGTGAGATTTCAGAAACCTTCTTTCAGTCTCTCATGTGACCCTGCAATATTCTACTACGTACCAAATTAGTATACGTAGCATCCAAAACATGCTTGGCCAATAGTTTCTGTTCATCATTTAGAAGCTCTTGAAGCTTTAATTTTCTAGTCATACCTATTGAGCTGCATGCATTGACCAGTTATTTAGGTCAATAGGAATAATTTATCCTCCAAACGACTGAACAATCCATTCAGAATATATGAGGTCTTTACATGTTTGCACCAGAATGGTTATTGATTACTCAGTCCACTACTTTTTGTCTGGTGATGATAAAGCTTGAGATACATTTAAGTTTGAATTAGGTAATCATTGACTTATCAAATACTACAAAGTCTCTCATGCATGGAACCAATGAAAATGCCTATATGTCCTCGTGAAAAAGAATTGACCTGTTCACATTCTAGTACACTATATATTTACATATTCAGACGACTCGGTAGCAATCGGAGAGCAACTTTGGTGGGTGTCATATCAGTATTTAGGACGGGCGAATTGGCAATGATTCTCCTAAAAATCATGGGGATGGCTCAGTGCGTGGACAACTGCTTTCCCATACATCTCTTTCTTTCTTAATTGAACTTTGAGTGCTAAATGATGACAGCACACAGCAAACTTTTACATCATGATCAGAAATAGATATGGATGAACCACTGGATTCATTATTTCTGATCATGATGTGGAGGAGTAATAGTAGTTCTTTGGCTGTGTGATTTGAACATTTCTAACAAGCAGATATTTCACATGTGCATATATAAATAGGTGTCGCTGTTGGGTGTGGGTGGCAACAATTCGTAGCCTACGTGAACATTGGCTGTTACTACATCGTTGGTGTTCCCCTCGGCGCCCTCCTCGGTTTCGTCTTCAAGCTCGGTGTCAAGGTAATGAACTCAAATGCATGATTAGTAGTGTTTTTAAAGTTTTTCGAATACCGAATAATATGATCAACTCTAATGACGAACATACTCATCATATCTCTCCTGACAGGGTATTTGGGGTGGTATGATTGGAGGAACTTGCATGCAGACGGCTATTTTGTTGTGGGTCACCTTGAGAACTGATTGGAACAAAGAGGTAGGAGTTCCTAGCTAGAATTTGCAGAATACTAAAAGATAAGCTCTGTTGCACAGCTTGCTAACTTTACTGTTGCTAATGCGTGCTGCCGTTTTTGGATAAACTATGTGTTTCAGGTAGAGGAAGCACAGAAAAGGTTGCACAAATGGGAGGATAAGACGACGACGACGGAGCCGCTTCTTGCGGGGATCGGCAACGGCAACGGCAATTAATTTATTTACTGGATGGATATCCACGTCATTCTCCGCCGGCGGCTTCACCACCGTCGCCATCAAGATATGGACGACTCTCCTGCTGCAAATGTTTTTCCGGAGTGTTTAGATATATTTTCTTTTACCAGCCGTAACACAGTAACAGTGATATCAATCGATCATGCCGTGGAGAATTTGTATACATACGTTGATTTGAGGCATCTCACGAATGTATTCGTTCCAAATTTTTCAAAGCAGAAAAGGAAGGTTTTGGTACAGAACTGACGTCTGTCATTTGAGTTGGATTTTTATTTATTTATTTACAAAAACGTTGGGTTGCTACACCGTGAGCTGGCAACCCAAAGTTTTTTTTTTTTTTTTTGAGCAGTTTTTTATATAGGTTTGCTTTAATATGAACAGAAAAATAATTATGTGCGCAGCAAACAGCATAACATGTCCATCCAAATCTGAATAAGGAAAAAAAATATTGATGGTTATAGCTTTGCTTTAATATGATAGAAGCTATTGACTTTGACCTGCTGGACTTGAAAAATCAGTGGAACAGAATGTGACGTGCATAAGAAAGGTGAAGAGTGATGTGACGAAAAGCAGATCCTATGACAATACTACTCATTATAGCCACTAGAACAAAAGATGCACTTCTCATTTTCTTAAAGGGCAAACAGTTTGACTCCTGACCAAAGTTATAAAAAATATTAATATTTATGATACAACATAAGTATCGTTATATTATTTATTAATTATATCTAGTTAGGGACATACTCCCTCCGTCCCCTAAATAGATGTCATTCTCGCTTCCCGAGTCAACGTTTTCAAAACTGCCGGCAATTATATATTAAAATATATAAAATTTTATGCTAAGTAATTAGTATCATTGAAAAGATCTTTTACATCTAGTTTTTTAATAAATTTATCTGGAGATATAAATATTGCACGTATTTTCTACAAACCTAGTGAAAGTTGAGAAAGTTTGAGCCGCATCTAAAAAGGGACAGAGGGAGTAAGTAATAATAAATATTTGTTAAGTCATCTACGATTGTATTAAAATTTAAGCTACTTTGACTTGCACGAATTTTATAGTCATTTTGTTTTGATAGTGGGAGTAGATGTTGTGTGTTGGTTAGGTTTTGTGACTTTTAAGAAACTGAAAACACCCTACAATAATCTGCGTAACCACCATCAAAGCCGCAGGTCTTAGCCGCCGTGGTAGGCTGCTATCACCAGGTCTCAGCTGCCTGTGCATGGTGCATGCTACTGATCGAGTGGTGGCACAGCGCAGTAGGATATGCTCTACAAAAAAAAGAGCCAATCCAAGAGCCACTACTGCTCCATTATTCGTGGAGAACTGCATTTGACAATGCACGGAACCAAAAAGGACGCGATTTTAATGGTGCAAAACATGTCGATTTGATTTGATGCCAACTGGATCTGCTAGTGAATCAGAATCATGCTGCTCTCTCCATATACTCCCTCCGGGATGGTACTAGGGCCTTGTTTAGATGGCTAAAATTTCTAACCTTTTCCCACTTTCTCTCCATCACATCACATTAAATACATCAAAAGACATATATTTAGAGTATTAAATGTAGGTAAAAAAAAATAACTAATTACATAGTTTAGATGTACATTGCAGACGATTCTTTTGAGCCTAATTACTCCATGGTAGGATGATATTTGCCACTAACAAACGAAACGTCTACAAAAATGCGATGTGACATTCGCTACAATTTTTAGCCATCTAAACAAGGCCTAGAAGTGGTTTTAGGACAGCGACTCCAAAACAAAACACAACGTTGACCTCTTATTATTATAAAAAAATATTTATGGAGATGTGATATATGTATACTTTTATCAAAGTATTTTTAAGATAAATCTACTCATATAATTTTTTTTCATTTACAAACTTAACAACTTAAAAGTTATTGATGATTTATATTCCTGATGTTTGAAAATCTTGTCCAAAACGACTTCTAATACCATCCCGAGGGATACTGCCATGTATAATAAGCTGATGCGTCATCATCTTGTGGCGTGTAAGATGGTAAAAACAATGGGAAGCAGGCAAAGATTTGCCATCTCCTGATGTGGATTGTGGAGCATGGATTATTGGCGACGTCGCGATCGCGCGCGGCTTCACTCTGAATCTGAAGACGCCGTGCGCCGCCCGGTGGCACAAGCGCAGCCTCATCATCAGAAAAAGTTGAAGCAGACGCCAGTCGCCGGCGGCGGCCGTGTCCGCAAGCTACTAGCGGCGGCCGCATCGCCAGAATTATCATCAGATCAGATCAGAAATCAGAAAAGTTAAACAAATGTTCACTTCCCATGCAACCTAAAAAGTAGTATGATTGCCGGCAGCGGAAACGCTTTTACGAATATTTAAAGCATTAAATATAGATAAATAAAATAACTAATTATACGGTTTTGATTGAAAAGTGCGAGACGAATCTTTTGAGCCTGGTTAGTCAATAATTAGACAATAATTATCAAATACAAACAAAAAGTCTACGATCTTTACCCAAAATATTTCACCAACTAAACACCCCTAAATGCTACTCTCTCCGTCCCAAAATAAATGACGTTTTGGGTTTTAGTCATGTTTGACTCGATTTGTAGAAAATATGTAGAAGATTTAAATTTCCAAATAAATTTGTTAAAAAACTAGATCAAAAGATCTTTCCAATGATACTAATTATGTAATATAAATATTAATCCTATTTTAATATATAATTGCCGGTAGATGTTTCTCGGGAGTCGTTTATTTTTAAATCGGAGGGAGTAAAACCTAAAAAGCGCGCGACGACGAGTATAAAAACAATCAAACAAAGGGTTTGGAGCCCAAAGTTTGGGGTAAAATTTGGGAGTATGTCACATCGGATTAGCACGTTTCGTTTGTTAGTGGTAAATATTATCCTATCATGGCGTAAATTAGGCTCAAAAAAGAATCGCCTCGATCTGTGTACATCTAAACTGTGTAATTAGTTGTTTTTTTACCTACATTTGATGCTCTATATAGGTGCCGCATTTTGATGTGATGGGAAATCTTCTTTTTGTATAGTGAAATTTGGGGAAAAATTTGGGCTCTAAACAGGGCCAAAAATTTCAAACAACCCAGCGTATGATTGCCGGCAGCGGAGTGATGATACGATGGCGAGTTATAGTAGGCGGCCCACGTAAACAAACTCAGTAGGCGGCATGAATGAATGCAGACATTTTTTGTGATTGACAAGGCATGAATGCAGACTTTTGACAGGCGTCGTCTCTCTCTGTTTTTTTTCGTCATCACTGACGGCACCGGCTGCTCGGTTGTTCCCTCCTTGGATCGGGCTTCATGTTCTGTTCTTGGATGCTCAACATTATTTTATTTATATTAATTAATTATTAAAAACCATTTAGGTCTATAAGAAGAATATTTATATTTAGGATACAAAATAAGTATCATTGAATTAATTATGAAGTACATTTTATAATAAATCTAGTAAAAGAAATAAATGTTAACACGTACTATTTAAAGTTAAGCTAATTTGGCTGCTACATATTTTGTGGTTGCATTTTGTGCTAATAGGGATTAGTATGCTCGATCGATCACTACTCGTACAATAGATAAAAGCTAAATTAGGTAGCATAAGCCTTTTCCTTGATCTGTGACACACAGAAAATTCATATGTATCAGAGACAATTCATATGACACCTAAACTGGTTTTCCATAGTATACGTTTCCTAGTTATATATGGTGGTACTTAGGTTCTACATCTATTTATTATTTTGTACCATTAGTTGCATGTTCCTTATATGTTTAGACTGGTGTTGCATCTGTAGTGTTGGTTGTGTTAATAGGTGGAAGTTGGATTTATTTTAAAAAAAAAATGAACTAAAAGAGATGGTCCCCATCAAAATTTAAATTCCTAGTTCATTTGCTAAAATCTATGGATATCTAATTTCTGCTTAACCTTCTACCTATAGTTGTGTGTAATGGGCCTGGGCCTCATTTGTTTATAGGTGTCGAAGTTAAGTTATGATATAGCATTGTCCTAGAATTAATGTGGATGGAGAGAGAGTTCAGTGTGTTTGAGAATAAAAATATGGATGGTCGTAAGAAGAGTCAAAAGATGGCCTTAGTGAGCTTGTATGCCATTGCCATATGCTGATATGCACAAGAGAAAGATAATAAGTTTCATCGTGAGTTTACGTTTGATCGTGGGAAGGATAGAACATGTTATGTTTTGATGGACCTGTCAACCGAGAACACAAAGGCGCTGACCGAGTTTGGTTTGACGTGGTGGTAGACAATGGTCATAATAATAAGAAAAGTCATGTACTCCAAATAAGTCTGATGTGAGTGGAAAGGCAAATGACGTTAGCGGTGAGCCAATGGAGAACCTAACATGTTGGAGGAGTCCGGTGAACTTCAACCACTAGGTAGCCTTTTAATCAGGAAGACTTGAAGGCATAAAACAAAACGAAGATTTGATCACTATGTCATCATGAAGGACATGGTAAAATCTCTCTCTCTCTCTCTCTCTCCCCACACACAAACACCCAAAAAAAACAAATTTAACGTGTTCTTATATCTAGATTTTAGAAAGTTTATTATGAAAAAATAGCATATTCAATATCAAATAAAATGTATTATCAAAGTATACTCCATAGTATATCTAATTTGATGTTGTAGATGTTTGACGCATTTTTTTCTTAAAACAAAAAGACTTGGTGTATGTATATGGTAAAAAGGAAAAGAGTTTCAGTGGTCACGCAGGAGCTAAACCGACCCAAAGTACAAATTTGAAACGGAGTACAGCGTACCCTGTGGTCTCTCCGGTGGTAAGGTAGGTAGAGCAGCGTTTTTTGTTCGGTCGCTACACTACAGTAGCTTTTAATTGAAACAGCGCGCGCTGTTTCAGCTGAGATGTTGATGGCCAAGAAACCAAAGGACGCTACGCTCATCATCATCAGTGACGCAAAAAGGCTGCTCGCTCAGCTCAGGACGCCTGCCGTGTTATTTTATTTGTCCCATGCATGTGCCGCTCGCAGTGGCAGCATCTACCATGTCCGTCAAGCGTCAATTCAGACACTTTTTTTTGATAAAATCAATTCAGACACTTGTGTTGTCAAAAAAAAAAAAAAAAAAATCAGACACTTTGGAGAGTAGTTGGGGTGATCGGTCCAGCAGCTACTCGGCCCGTGATCTACCATCTACTGTGGCAATCAATAATGCTACATCAGCCGCGGCTCGATCGATCGCGCATCTCGCTCCATCGCCTTCGCCACTTCACGTACTAGGTACTAGCCCAGTGAAGTGACGCAAAGGCTCACATAGATCATTTCGTCCGTCGATATGGTTGTGTTGGTTGGATGTATGGCTGAGCAGCAGCCAGCTCAACTCGATCCACACTCACCAGACTCCCCACGCAACGGTGCACGTACGCATATTGTGCTCATGCTGCTCTTCATGCAAAGCCCAAAAAGTGAGTTTTCTCCGGTTCTCCAAATTCATCCAGTTCACTAGCACAGTGATAAGTTGGTAGTCCCTTTTAATTGCATCGATCACTGAATGATGTTTATCAAATCTAAGAATTGTATGGATGATTTTTGTATACATCGATTTGAGATATGCATATGGTTTGTGATGAGTGGTGGCATTGTTTTTTTTTTTTTTTTTTTTTGGTGCACAGAAATGCAAATATGTTGAGCTCTTTTGCAGCATATACTGTATTGGATAACAAATTGCTAAGTTGAATTTGAGAACTGTCTTTTTATATTCTATTGTTCATGGTACTTCCCTATCCAAACATGTTCAGAATTTTCACAATTTTTGGTTAGTTCAGTTTAGGGCATTTTACATCTGTTGGACCATGTTTTTTGAAAACTGTGTGTTGATATTTGAGATTGTTGAAGCCTGGTCTAAATCTGAGAGCAACACATCAGAATATATATACATTTTTTGGGCAGCAACAACATATATAATTTAGTTCTTTGATTTGTGTCACCAGTCGCACGCTACTCCAACTCTATCCTTCCTTCTTGCCTATGGACAAGTTTTGGAGGAACGCCACTCAGCATGGAGCAAACCAGGGAAGCCAGGAGCTTACAGTGTCTCCACTCTTCTATCTTCAGTGCCTTTTTGAGAGCAAGGGTCATTTCAAAATTATTAGTCAATACAAGAATTTAAGCTGTGATAGATTTTTATGCACCAATACGGCAATTTCACTTGCATTACTGAAATAATTGGATTTTTTCATGCAAAATTGAATGAAACATTTGGATTTGTTTATGTGCACTAGGTCACAAGTTCAACAAAATGGTTTTATAGGGAATCCTCTCAGAGGCACCCGCGCCACTCCCCCACGCGGGCGGCACAAAGTTGCAACCCTAGCCACCGCCACCCGATCCCCTCCCTCCTCTTCCCGTTGCGCCAGCGGGCGAGCAGCCGCCAAGCCGCCCGGCTGGCCGGGATGGCAGCCCGGCGAGCGTCTTCCTCCCGTCCGGAAGGTGTGGTAGCGCGGGATGCCATGGGCCGGCGGCGGGCGATCCGCTCGAGCCACGTGGGGCTCGGCAAGGCATCCTCTTTGGGTCTGCGGACAACGCCGGCGGAGGTCCGTGCAGGCGGGTGGCGGCGGCGGGCGGTTTCCGTCATCCCCCTCTCCCCATCGCAAGGTGGATTGCTAGCTTGGGCTGTTTTGCGGCCTCGGTGACCGGATCCGGGGTCATGGTGGCGGTTCCGGTGTCCCCACGACAGGGATTGGCGCCGGTGGTGTTAGCCATGGCGGGCAACCGCGTCGGGTCCGGGAAGCTTGATGGCGCCGATCCGTTTCCGTCCGTCAACATCTGTTGGCGGAGGAGGTGGAGGTGCGGGTAGAGGGAGCGAGAGGTGGAGGAGACATGGAGACCGTCGCGGTGAGGCTGGATCTGAGGCCACGAGGAGCGGGTGGCTGCGCGGGCAGCAGCCGTCCGACGATGCTTTCGACAACGGCCGTATCTGGGCTTCGGGCGATGGATCCAGTCCTCCTACCAGTCCTAGGGATCTAGGGCGCTGCGGCGTATGGAGGCGCGGGTGGCCACGTTGCGGTGGCCATCTGGTGTCGCTTCGGTGGTGGTGCACTTCCCAAGTTTCATTACTACGGATCTAGCAGTGGTGTAACGACATGGATCTCGGTGGGACAGTCGTTGTGTCATATGACGGTGACATCACTTCGGAGGCGTTGTCACTTCTCTCCACCACTGAGCGCCTTGGAGATCTTTCGAAATGAAAATCCAGTACTGATCTTCCTGGTCGGGCGATGATGGCTTCTTTGCATGTCATGCTCTTGTTCAAGGCATCGCTTTGGAAGATTACTCCTTGGTTTGTTAGTGGTGGTGCCAGCCTAGTATCTCCCTAGATTCCTTATGTTGTTGCTATTCATCTGGCGGTGTATTCTAGTAGCAAGCCGGAATGCCGCGGATGACTCTCTCGAGCTTGTAGAGTTTTATTTCTTTTTTTTTCTTGGCATGAGGCCTCAACGTTGTAATAATTGGTCTGATTCTACTTTTGGTAGATGAAGCCGGGTATAAAATAATATCCATTATCTAAAAAAAAATTCAACAAAATAAAGGGTAACTAAAAGCATTAATAACCTTTCAAAAGGATACAAGGTTTGAAAATTTGTAGCATTGTCTGCTTTATTAGTAATTTATATATATATATTCATATACATGTAATGTGATTTCATATACCCATATTAATTATTTCTTGGTGGGTTTTTAAATAGCACTGAATATTAATTTAAAGACCTCCGACTCATGCATGCAAATCATAAATTAGATGTTTCTGACGAGACACGACTATTATATATGGAACTGCGAACTTGAACTATATATGAAAAATGTGAAAAATGTCGTTGTTTATTTGTATTCATTTGTTTCCCTACAATAAAACCGTGACGCTAGCACACACGCATAACCAAACTAGGATCCATTTCCATACAATCCAATTTGTGTTTCTTCTCTCCGGCCCGCGCCCGTCCGTCCGTCGCTGCAGCTGGGGTTATATATACTCCGTATTTATGTAGACAGCCGCCCACCCGTCAACACACGCAGACAGCTAGCTCACACCGGCATCGGTGTCTCATCAGCTCGGCACGATGGGCAGCGCCGGCGGCGAGAGCAAGCTGGAGAGCCCGCTGCTGGGCGCGACGTCCAGCGGCGGCGAGGCGGTGAGCGGGCAGCTGGAGAGCATCCTGGGCGACGCGTCGGTGCCGTGGGGGCGGCGGATGGCGGCGGCGTCCGTGGTGGAGATGCGGCTGCTCGTGCGCCTCGCGGCGCCCGCCGTGCTCGTCTACATGATCAACTACCTCATGTCCATGTCCACGCAGATCTTCTCGGGACACCTCGGCACGCTCGAGCTCGCCGCCGCGTCGCTCGGTAACACCGGCATCCAGGTCTTCGCCTACGGCCTCATGGTATGTATGTACCAAGTATTCTATTCTGCCGAGTAGTAGTGGCTTTTGTTTTGTTTTGTTTTGCTTGTCGTCCTCTTCTCCGAGCTGTGCATGGATATATGCCCTGCGTGCTTCTGGTCATCTCCAGCCTATGGATCCGTGATGCTGGTAGCTGCAGCTGGATCCGTCTGGAATCAAGCTCGATCTGTTTGCGAAATCAATTAGATATTAATCTCAAGTTCAACTATAAAAAATGTAAAAACAGTAATATTCATAAGGATCATTAATAATGAGGTTAATAATTATACAATTATTGGACAGTACGTCTACTAGTCTTGCCAGTCTTACCTGTCAGATCGGTTTTTCCCATTCAATGCATAAGCGAATTTTCACAAGTAGTGAACTAATCTCAATCTGTCTCCGATTGCTTGCCTCGATCAAGGATCATATTTGCGCGCAAGTGTAGCAGGTAGGAAGAATACATAGTAGATGAGGTGGTAAACATTGACAAGTATAGAGACGTAGTTGTCATCGTTTTCCATGTTGTACATGGCCCTCTCCACAAGTTAAATTGTGATGTGATTAGATTTGTTTTCCCTTTTACAAACAAAGTCGTCATCATCATTACATAGTGCACACACAGTACTTATCTCTGAAAGTCAATGTTTTGCTCGATCGCACGTACGAGTGCACGATCTACAGATGATGCCTACAGTCCTACCTAATTGCTTGTTGTTAATTAAAGGTCACCACGTGCTGCGACGACCACCTCAAGACTCTGTTATTCCAAACTCCACAGGAATACAACAGTAGTGTTCCGTGCTACCTACAGTACTCCATCCAGTTTGGATGGGATGGGAGTAGATGGCAGATTCACACAGCCACATGTTGTTGTGATTGTGAAGCTCCCAGGGTGGGAAACGTTCCCATATTTCACCACCACACAGCCGCTTGCCACATTTCACTTTGTTTGGTTCGTTACGCCGAACGGAACCCTCCAAATTCCAAATTAAATGGTGGATCCATTGTAGCGCCCAACGCCACCCACACGTAAGACCTGGCGTCCCGGCGGCGGCGGGCGAACAAGTTCAGATGGCCTTTGCTTCCTCCTCCTCCTCTTCCTTTCGTACCCGCTGCCGCTAGCACATACGTCACGCCGCTGATGCCGATGTCAACAGTGATGCCGACATATATATATATATAGTCATGTACCTAGTACACTAGGTTTCATTGCATTGACGACAACTCTTTCATCTTGTACATAACGTGTTCGTATCAATCACTCTTCCCACGACATGATCAATCTAACAACTATACTAATATACTATAGTCCTCCAGTTTCTTTCAAATCATTTATTTATTACCAATAACCTGAAAAATGACCACTCTGAACAGAATTGAATCACCAAACCAACCAACTGAGAATTGACGATTGGATGCATGGATGCAGCTGGGCATGGGCAGCGCGGTGGAGACGCTGTGCGGTCAAGCCTACGGAGCTCACAAGTACGACATGCTGGGGATCTACCTGCAACGCTCGACGATCCTTCTCATGGCGACGGGTGTCCCACTGGCCGTCATCTACGCCTTCTCACGCCCGATCCTGGTGCTCCTCGGCGAGTCCCCGGCGATCGCCTCTGCGGCGGCGGTGTTCGTGTACGGCCTCATCCCTCAGATCTTCGCGTACGCGGCCAACTTCCCGATCCAGAAGTTCATGCAGGCGCAGAGCATCATGGCGCCCAGCGCCTACATCTCCGCCGCCACGCTGCTGCTCCACCTCGTCCTCAGCTACCTCGCCGTCTACCAGCTCGGCCTGGGGCTCCTCGGCGCCTCGCTCATACTCAGCCTCAGCTGGTGGATCATCGTCGCCGCACAGTTCGTCTACATCGTCACCAGCGAACGCTGCAGGCTCACGTGGACGGGGTTCTCGTGGCAGGCGTTCTCGGGACTGCCGAGCTTCTTCAAGCTCTCGGTCGCCTCGGCCGTCATGCTTTGCCTTGAGACGTGGTACTTTCAGATACTCGTGCTCATTGCTGGACTCCTTAAGGATCCGGAGCTTGCACTAGCGTCACTCTCTGTCTGGTAAGTAATTACACTAGCTAGCTACTGTATTATTTGTATATATAATATATATGTACAGTGTACACCTTACCTACATTGCTATTGCATACTGGCCGTTGCAGCATGACAATTTCTGGGTGGGTGTTCATGATATCAGTTGGCTTCAATGCAGCAGCCAGGTAAATACAAAAATATATATACAAAAACATGCAACTTTTCTTTTCTGAATTTCTGATGACAGCAAAAGAAAGAGACACTGAACTGAACTGAACTTGGTGCCGGCAACTGAACTGGACTGAACTTCTGCCTGTTTCCTGTCCATTCAGTGTACGGGTGAGTAATGAGCTTGGTGCCGGCAACCCAAGGGCGGCGTCCTTCTCTGTGGTGGTAGTGACACTGCTCTCCTTCGTCATCTCGGTCCTGATCTCCATCGTCATCCTGCTGTGCCGGGACTACATCAGCTACATCTTCACTGAGGGCGACGACGTGTCGCAGGCGGTCGCCCAGCTCACTCCGCTGCTGGCCATCACCCTCATCCTCAACGGCATCCAGCCCGTCCTCTCTGGTCAGTTCAGTACCCTCCAGTATACGGCACAGCACATTGCATTGCTCATATAGTATAGAGATGGCACACTGATACAAATACTAATACAGGGGTCGCTGTGGGGTGTGGATGGCAAGCGTTCGTCGCATACGTCAATGTCGGTTGCTACTACATTGTGGGCATCCCCCTTGGGTGCCTCCTAGGATTCTATTTTGATCTCGGAGCAGCGGTACGTACAATACAACCTCTGATCAAGCATGGTTCTTCGTCTTGAGGTGTAATATATCAGGCGTTTGATGTATATATGATTGCAGGGTATTTGGAGTGGTATGATTGGGGGCACCTTCATGCAGACCATGATCCTGGTGTGGGTTACATACAGGACAAACTGGAAGAAAGAGGTACAGATTGCAATAACGTACTAATTTGGTTTTGTGGATGCTGCTGTAAATTCAAGTTTTTCAAAATTAATTGTTCACCAAAAACAATCTTCAGACAGAGATTACTATGTTAATCAAAGCCATTACAAATAGCTAAGAAAACATGATTTTATATAAGAAGAAAATGATAATTCATCCAGTTTTTGACTCATCCATTTCTACTGTATTGAGATGAATTCATTCTGAATCTCTTGCTCCTCGAATGCAGGTTGAAGAAGCACAGAAGAGATTAAACAAATGGAATGATGGCAGCAAGGCTCCTCTATTGTCAGCCCAAGAATGAATTGATTCTTCCATATTGCCAAATCAAGAATGAGACAGCATGGGTATGAGCTGTAGTCATGCCTGCGGCCCCTAGCTCGGCAGGCTCAGCAGAGACGGAATTCGATGTCAAAAAATAGCAATTCCATATCCTGAAATGTGTAGTACATACTAGGAGATGGCCGAAATTTTTAGTACTATATATTCAATTTTATATATGTTCCATTATATATCGTTCACTGATGCGGCTGCATATAGTAGTCAGAGTATGTACCGTGAACAGATTAATGAGATTGTCACTCCTGAAACAAAAGTGGGTTGCTGTGGATTGATGAGATTGGAAAATTCGCTTTCGCTAGTAGGACTTGTGCATTTTTGTGCCCAAAGCTAGCATTACACAAATCTCAGGGTACGTAGTCGTACAAGTGCTAGATGTCATCTAGCTAGCAGATCCAAGAAGAACATGTATGTACCGTGAACAGATCTATGGAGCAATACTATTAGGGAATGATATCCCTTCTTTATCAATACAAGTTTGGCAGAGCTCCTGCCGACCATTTTAAAATACTATTAGGGCATGTTTGAATCCTTGGAATTTAATTCATTATGATATATGCTTAATTTGACATGGTGATAGTGCAAAGTGCAAGTGCATGTAAAGTGCAAAGTGCAAGTACAAACATGTAATTCAATTCCTATCTCCCACCCCTATGAATTTGAGATAGATGATTATTTGTGAACTTTAGAAAGTTAGGAAATCTCAAATTCCAAACTAAATAGCCCATTAATTTATTAAGTAGATTCCAGATTCCCCAAATTCAAAGGGATCCAAACGGGCCTTTTAAGGGAATGATTAAACACAAATGACAGTGTGCGACGAGGCATATGAACACCTTTGATCCAAGATCCACGTGCAGACGACAGTGCACAGGCGAATCATTGTGCGTACGTTACTGTCCTACTTAGTTTGTCTCTGGCTGCTGGATCGATCGCCGTACGTGTGAGCCGGTGAGGGCACGTTGCTGGCGATCTACATACAACTGTAACTTAATTCGTGCAGCAGTAGTGATCACAGCACTTAAGTAAATGGATGGACGAGCACCTAATCACATGCGTGGTACTGTACTATACTGACAAACATCCATACTGTACATATGAATATGATGCCGTTTAATTTGAACGTACGACGACGACGACAACGTTGCCACTGAGTGTCAGGCAGGGTGAGCAAGGAGCTGGGACTGGGAGCTGTCCGGCACACCATGGTGGCACGGCATCCTTGTCCCCCCTCCTGCTGGTGCTGATGCTGATGCTGTCGTGGCATGCACATCCTGCCCCTGCAGCGCTCGCTCCTCTGCTGGCCGGGCTGCTCCTTCCTGCGCGCGTCACCCACCTGCTGGCCACCACTGTTGATGCTGGTTGGGCCGTCGCGCGCTTTAGGTCGGTCCCGGCCTGTGATGTGAGCCAAGGGCACCCACGAGCATGGCCCGTTCTAGCTGCTGGTGGTCGTGCGGCCTGCTGCCCGCTGGTACGTTCGCACCTCGATCTCTTATCCATTTTTTAATTTTGCTACATCTGACCAGACCATTATTACTTAAGTCATTTCAATCTTGGGTTGACCATATTTGTAAGGACAATAATAAATATTTTGACATCAAAATAGGTAGGTTACCAAAATCTAATTTATGAACAATATAATGATAATTAGTTGGTATCATAAATGTTATTATCTTATCGTATAAATTTGATCAAACCTGTAATACTTGACTCTCCTAGATTCTTGAAATGATTTATAATTTTAGATGGAGGGACTAGTAGTCTAGTACTAAGTTGGAAAGATTCATATCGGTTTTACTTATTCTTCGGTGGCAGAAGGAAGAACAAAGGTACAAAGATAGAAAAAAGATTCTCAACTCCACCTATATGAATGTTGACCATTGTTCGTTGGCCATTTGTTCTTAAGCTTTTTCCCGAATGTTTGCCTATGTTTTCATCTATACGAATCATCGTATAGATTTGGAATCGAGATTTGGAGCTATACAAAGTGTTGATAAAATGTAGATGAAGAACAGTTTTTAGGTATCGTTGTCTAGAGTGCTTGTAACATGACGATGCAATTAGCTATAATTTAATCGTCTCAAGAAAAAAAATAAGTTGTACTCTCTCCGTTCACAAAACAATGTAATAGTACCAAATTGAAATATCATGAGTTTGACTATAAACAAAATTACCATAATCATATGTTTAATGCATGACTAATTTTAGTTATCCAATACAGGTAAAATCATTTTGTTTGTGATACAATTTTGTCTGCATTGGTATCCAAGGCGTATGAACACCTTTGATCCAAGATCCACGTGCAGACGACAGTGCACAGGCGAATCATTGTACGTACGTACGTTACTGTCCTCCTAGTTTGTCTCTGGCTGCTGGATCGATCGGCCGTACGTGTGAGCCGGTAAAGGGCACGTTGCTTGCTGGCTCTACATACTACATACAAATGTAACTTAATTCGTGCAGCAGTAGTGATCACAGCACTTAAGTAAATGGACGAGCACTTAATCACATGCGTGGTACTGTACTGTAATGAACTGACAAACATCCATACATATGACTATGATGCCGTTTGAACGTACGACGACGACGACGACGTTGCCACTGAGTGTCAGGCAGGGTGAGCTGGCCGGGCACACCCATGGTGGCACGGCATCCTTCTCCCAATTCATTTATCAGTTTGTTTAAAACCTAATCATCCATCACCTTCCTTCCCGTACTGGATCAAGCTGACATCATCCAAGTAGTTGTTAGGTTCCGCCCGGTAATTGTTTGGCTATCGCGACGCTTTTGTTAACACGTAATGACGTCGTCTTAAGGAAAAAAAAAAAAGAACACAGGTTTTTGAAGAAAGCTAGGAATTCAACTATTACTCAGGTGCAAGAAATTCATTGCTCTAGCTGCATGCCTGGAAGAGTTAAGTACCATCCGTCAACTGTCAAGAACGGCCAGTAGTTTCCATCTGAATCATGACGGGGACCAACGTTTCCTTTTCTTTGCAGAACTACGGGGACCACGACCACCTCAACGTTGTAACCAAGTCTTGGGCTTCAGTTAAATTAACAGGCCATAGGCTCAGTCATGTCAAATAGGCGTGCAGTGTGTGGCCCATGCGGCCGTGTTGGGTCAAAAGTGGCACAAGGCCTGTACGTGTATCTCATTTGCGATGATGATGATGGCGTAAACATTTTTTGCGAGTGTGTTTGGTTCCGGTCAAGGTTTTGGTCGGGACTGGGTGGGATTCAAACAATTCCCCCGCCTGGCCGCTCGCTCCTTCCCTAAATACCAGTCGTTTACATTTTAAGAAATAATTTGAATTAGATATATATATTTAAAATATTAATAATTATATTATATAATTCGTATCATTAAAAAGATCTTTAAATCTAGTTTTTATTAAATTTATTTGAATACACATTTTTGTAAACCAAGTAAAAAAATGACTATTAAAAAGACCGAGAGTATCTATCTATGTCCAGGCACTCACCTTTTGCTTGGTTGGGCCTCATAGGGCGTGTTTGATATGGGCCAAAACGGCCGGGCGGGCCCGTGGGCCAGGGTGCCCATTGTTTGATAGCACCGCCCTGTTCCCCGGCCATGCCCTAGCGATGCAATTTACTTTCTCTCTCTGGCTCGCGCCGCGCTCCCCCCTGCGTTCCTCCTCGGCCTGGCTCTAGCGGCGCTTGTGCTCGCGAATCTTTGGCGATAGGCGGGAGCTCGAGCTAGCTCTCGCGGGCTCGCGCGGGAAGTGGGAAACCTGCGTGCGCTTCTTGCCCGCCATCCCCTTCTTAACCCCATCTCCTCCCTCCCTCTTCCTCTCTTCTCCCAACTCTGCTCCCATCGTCGACAAGGTAAGCTCGGCTCCGGCCCGGTCGTGGTGTTCCAGAGGGCTTCCTCTCGTCCCCCCCGTGTGGATCTGCGTCCCGGGCGGTGCCGCTCTCTCCCCTCCGGCCCGAATCGGTCTTCTTCCTCTTCTTCGTCTCGGCTTGGTGGTGTTGCTTTGCTCGTGGATCTGTCGGCCCTTCTTCCCCGTCCGGATCTGCAGCAAGCTCCTCCCCACCTCCGATTTGAGCCGCACCTCCCTCCCCCCCCGGTGACCCAAGGTGAAATTGATTGGTTCACTTCGATCTTGTTCATGTTAGGGTTAACGTCGTGCTTGATCTGTTCTCGCTTACATTTGTTCACTTTGATAGCCATGATGGCCTTATTATACTTGCTTACTTGTTCTTGCATGTTTGGGTTAAGTATTGTGCTTTGATCTTGTTATACCTGTTGTTGCATTTTATATTGGTCGATGATGACAACGACTCATGTGTGCACCGGGAGGCGATAATGCAGCCGTGCACTATATTGTTTTGTGAATGCTTGCACTTACATTTGGAGGCCAGCCAGGGTCTACTTTAATTTGCTTATACATCTGTGATGAATGCATGTAGATGGATGCAAATGCACAGATTGAGGTGATGCACGTGCAAGTCTTTGGGATGGTTGTTGTGATGGTTTGCTTTGTGGTGAATAGGCTTAGAAGGATTAGAGATGAAGAGGTTATCCCCTATGGCCCTAGGACTCATGCTGAGAGGCATAGACAGAGCACACTCCAGAAGATGTACAATTACAATGATATTGAGTGTATTGCCATGTTGAGGATGAAAAGGGCCCCTTTTTTTGCCTTGTGTGACCTGATTAAGAGTAGAGGCCTAGTTCCTGAGAGTGTTGGTTGTCCTGTGGAGGAGCAGGTGGTAATGTTTATACATGTTGTTGGACACAACCAGAGGTTTAGGGTTGTGCACCAATCATTTGCCAGGTCCATTGAGACTGTAAGTAGAATTTTCCACCAAGTTTTGTATGCCATTGGTGAGCTCAGAGGTGATCTGATGAAGCCTCCATCCACTGACACACACCCTAAGATTATGGGTAGCCACAGATGGTTTCCCTATCTGAAGGTATCTTTTTTTTGCCATTAGAATTTCATAGCTACATATCATGGTTTCCTTATGGACTTTCCATTATTTATGTAGAAGTGCCTTGGTGCCATTGATGGCACCCATGTGTTGGCAAGGGTGCCCAGACACATGCAGTAAGTTTTCAGGGGTAGGCACATGAGTCCAACACAGAATGTCATGGCTGCTGTGAACTTTGATCTGAAGTTCACATTTGTTCTAGCTGGCTGGGAGGGGTCAGTCCATGATGCACTGATTCTAGCTGATGCCATTGAGAGAAATGAGTTCACAGTACCTGCAGGTAACTACATTAGTTAAGTTGTCACTATAATTTTATCCAATGTGGCCAAGTACACAAATTCACAATGCTTGTCCACCACTTGTAGGTCACTTCTACCTGGTAGATGCTGGATATTCTTGCCACCATATAGAGGGGTCAGGTATCACTTGAGTGAGTTCTCAAGCACTAACCAGCCCACCAATGCACGAGAGCTTTTCAACCTAAGGCACTCTTCACTTAGGGTGACTGTGGAGAGGGCCTTTGGTGCACTAAAGGGCAGGTTCAGGATTATTGACAACAAATCCTTTCATAAGTACAAGACTCAAGTGAAACTTGTGATTGCCTCACGCCTCTTGCATTAATTGGATCATTGGTTTTGGCTTAGATAGTGTTGTGCCACCCGAGGAAGGATTTCGGGGGCCTTGCCTCGATGATGATGATGATGTTCCCCTTGAGGAACCAGCCATGGTCAATGTGAGGGATGAGATTTGCAATGCCATGTGGGCTTCTAGGGGGACAGCTAGGACTTGATTTTCTTTGCATTTGATGGATGTGTAAAATAATTTGGTAGACCCTGGATATGGAACCAATGTATTGTAATGCTATGGATTTTTTTCATGCTAAGTCCGAGACCAATTGTTATTGAATGCTATGGTTCATTGCTTCATTACCTTGCTGATCATTGGTTATTTGGTATTCAAAACTGTGTTTCATTGCTATGGTTCATTGGTTCTTTACCTTGGTGATCATAGGATGTCTGGTTTAGGTTTCCTGTCTGCTGCAAACATGGTGCAAGGTGCTGCCGCTCTTGCCCACGCCGCCGTCTTGAGGCCGTGTTTGGGGCTGTGGAGGGGGCTCAGGCTGCTGGAGGTGCACCTCCTGTTGTTAACCTTGATGCTGACCCTGCTGCTGATGGGGCTCAGCCTGCTGGTGCTCAGGCTGCTGGTCCTATGAGGTGGACTAATGCCATGTCTGGGTTTGTCCTAAGGAGGATGGCCCGTTGTGAGTGAGGCCGGTAGAACCGACAAGACCTACAAAGATAAGGATGTGAATGCAGTAGCTAAGGCTCTTAAGAGTACTTGTGGGTTTCCCCGTTAGCCAAACTCGGGTGTATAATACTTGAGGAAGTGGAAGGGCAAGTGGTCTAAGTAGCTAAGCTAAAGGACCTTAGTGGGGCAACCTTTGATGATGATGTGCATGCCATCATGCTAGAACAAGACCACTACCTTGGTCACTGCAAGGTATATGATACAAGAAAACTTAGTCCAAGCATTATCATCTTCGCTTTTGTATCCTTTTGTTAACCGTGCGCCCTCACTACAGGGACCACCCTAAGGATGCTGAGTATCCGAATACTCCTATCAGGTTCTACACTGAGATGGAGTCCCTCTTTGGTAGCACCTTGGCTACTGGTAGGTTTGCCTTAGGATCCAATGAGTCTCTGGGGGAAAACAATGCCGATAGTGTTGCCGCAAAGTCGGAGGGGCAAGACTTTTCTTGTCCTACCAATGAGGGCAAGACCACGTGCCTTCCCTTTGCCTTTGATGAGGGCATCAAGGGCACTCCCATCGCCATCGCCAACGCCAATGCTACTCGGTCGGGTCGTTGGTGGCAAGAGGAAGAGGGCCAATTTCACTCAAGATGAGATGCTGATGATGACCAACATGAATGATGCTATCAACAATGTTGCCAATGCTATGCGCCTTGGCGGGTGTTGCCCATGTTCACCCCGACCTGTACCATCTTTGTCATGGAGACCCCTCGATTTCTCCACAGAGGCCCCGATTGTTGCACTCACTCACCTTCTTGAGAACAAACCGGTGGCAAATCGGTTTTGTCAACATGAGCAACACCCACGTGACTGTTTGGTCTGCAGACCTATCTTGCCAAGAACTACTTTCTCGTAGTTGAGTCTTTGCTTGGCAAGGTGACGTGATTGGGGGTTGCTTGATGAGATGGTATAAGATCTCCACTTCCCTCTCCAACTCGTCTTCTTTTGACTTTGGCTAGACATTGTGCATGGTAGATGGTCGACCAAAGACTCGCCCTTTTGGATATAGTTAGTGGGAAGGTGGCTAACTATAGCAAGTATATTTTGGCTCACTTGTGTGGGATGAACTCTATTTGGAACATCAGGTATTGTAATATTGCAAGCCTCTGTTAGCTTGCCGTTGAACTTTATTGACCTGCTTATGGTTGCCGAGGCATTTCTATTTTCTTTCGCCAATGATGACATGTTTATTTTCTTATATGGATATGATGATATTTTTGTTTTCCTCCTAGCCTATGATGAATGCAATGCCAAAATTATATGATGATCTCCAACTTGTTGAGGAACTGGGTATATGCACTTATTATTCATGATCGTCATCGAGACATGACCGACATCCATGACCAATGCAAATCTGTTATAATCCAAAGATGACTTGATGGTCGGGTCGGATGTCACCCATGCCTTCATGGCCTTCATGACTTGTTACCGAGTGGGAGAGATGGCTAGTCAGGACCCTTATGCTCCAAGTGGGAGAGATGGTTATGGAATGGCAATGCAATCTGAGGCTAATCCTTCTATTTTACAACTCAATTTTGCTCTTTTCAATTGGCCTATGATGATTCTTAATGGCAGGTAGTGGCTTGTGAGGTAATGTGGACTTGTTTCATGTTGTTCATCGAATCATCCAGGACCTTGGTGACCTCAGTTCATCTTTGGTTGAGGTTGCAAGGCCCTTGATGATTTCATGGGCCCCATGTGTTATATGTTTGAGTTGGTATGCTCCAAGCCAAAAAAAATGTGATAATCTACCATTTTTCTAAGGCCATGATCATGTCTTATGCATTTTATTTGACCTGTGTTCCTCTTGATGTTCAAAACATGTTCAAACCTGGGTTGGGGCCTGGCTCGAATCAAACACCATCTCAGGATGGTGGTTGATGGCGGTTGGGGTTGGGCCAGGCCGGCCAGGGTGAATCAAACACCAGAAAACAAAAAAACAGGCTCCTGGGAGCCAAATGCATCAAACAACACGTTTGGCCCGTGGGAGCCGGGCCAAGGCTGGCCCCGCCCGGCTCGCGCACCGCCACCCAGGGCCACGATATCAAACACGCCCTATAGACTCCCAGGTCCTCGAAGTCCTCGGGCCAGCCGCCCTCCCTCCTCCTCTATCGCTGGTGGGTGCCGTCGTCGCATGGACAACACACCTCGCTTGCTCCTCCTCCTAGGCTCCACGCGCGTCTACCTGCTCCTTCCTGGGAGAAGCCACCCACTTGGCCACCTCTCTGTTAGATAGTTAGATCTGACCGTGGAGGGGAATACTACGGTCAGCACACCCCATATGGCCAAGTTCCTGGACCTTTTGCAAAGTTCCTTTAGGAACATGGCATAGTTGCCCAGTACTCGATGCCGGGCGAACCTCAGCAAAATGGGGTAGCTGAAAGACGCAACCGTACCCTGATGGATATGGTGCGAAGTATGATCAGCTATTCCACTTTACCAGTGAGTTTGTGGATGGAGGCGTTAAAAACCGCTATCCATATTCTCAATAGAGTTCCCAGTAAATCGGTGCCGAAAACACCGTATGAACTGTGGGACGTGAAGGGTGCCCTCATTAAATCACCTACGGTGCTGGGGAGCCCTCCGAGGCAAAGATATTTAACCCGACAATTGGGAAGCTAGAACCCAAGACAGGTGAGAGGCCATTTTATTGGCTATCCTGAAAGATCAAAAGGATTTAGGTTCTACTGCCCAAAGAATTTTATAAAATTTGTAGAAACAAGACATGCCCATTTCTTTGAAGAAGAGATGATAAGAGGCAGCGTGACAGTGCGAAAGATTGATCTTGAGGAGAAATGGGTGTATGCACCTACCCAATGACTCAAGAGCCTTATTTCTTATTGCCCGGCCGTGGGTCATGATCCCAGTGCCGCATTAATCGTGACGTCAGCCCTCGCGATTGTTCCTCCCGTGGTAACAAGGAATGATGACTTGGAACCTGTCCCCTCGGGATCCAATAGAAACTATTGAAACAGAGACTATTGCCACGCCCATGAGGGGGAGCAAGCGCAGCCTCCAAATGTAAAATGTTCCGCCACAGAGGCCCCTAGGAGGTCACAAAGATCAAGAAAGCCGGCTATCTCAAGTGATGATTATGAATTATATAATGTCATCAAGAGTTTCAAATGGAGGGTGATCCCACCTCATTTGAACGCAAAGCCATGAGAAGAACATTCATCCAAGTGGCTTGAAGCCATGGAAGATGAAATGAGATCAATGAGTACCAACGATGTTTGGGAATTACAAGAAATTCCTAAAGGAGCCAAGACAAGAGGGGTCGTAAAATGGGTCTATAAAATCAAATATGGCTCCAAAGGGAATATAGAAAAAATTCAAAGCTAGACTTGTGGCAAAAGGTTACTCACAAAGAGAAGGGATTGATTACAATGAGACGTTTTCTCCAAATTCTCATGTAAGGATTCCTTCGTAATAATAATGGCCCTTGTGGCACATTATGATTTGGAATTACATCGATGGATGTGAAGACGGCATTCCTAAATGGGGATCTAGAGGAGACTGCTTTACATGGCACAACCGAAAGGTTTTGTCGTGGAAGAAAAAAAGAAAAGATGGGATGCCGCCTAAAGAGATCGATTTATGGGCTAAAGCAGGCTTCAAGACAATGGAACTTGAAGTTTGACGAATCGATCAAAGGTTTCGGGTTTATAGAAAATGTGGAGGACAATTGCATTTACGTAAAGTTTAAGAATGGGAAGTATATCTTCCTAATCCTGTATGTAGATGACATCTTGCTTACAAGTAGTGATGTCGACCTGCTCTTTGAAACGAAAAAAGTTTTTGTCCTCACATTTTGAGATGAAAGATCTTGGTGAAGCTAATTTCGTCCCCGAAATTGAAATTCACCGAGACAGAGCTAAAGGGGTTTTGGATTATCACACAAGGCATACATAGAAAAATTTCTAGAGAGATATGGTATGCAATGCATGCACTCCCTCACCGCTCCTATATACAAGGGCGATAGATATGGGGACTTCCAGTGCCCCAAGAACGAATATGAGAAAGAACAGATGAAATCGGTACCGTATGCTTCAAATTGTTGGGAGCTTACAAGATGCACAAGTGTGCACACGCCCTGACTTGGCTTTTGTCACCGGGTTGCTTGGCAGATTCCAGAGTAATCCAGGAATAGAACACTGGAAGTTAGTAAAGAAAGTCTTGCATTATTTGCAAGGTACGAAGGGTCTCATGCTCACGCATTTAAAAATAGATTCCCCGCAGATTGTGGTGGGTATTCAGATTCGACTATGCGGGAGATGACGTAAAATCCACATCCGGATATATATTCACTCTTGCAGATGGTGCCATTTCGTGGAAAAGCACCAAACAGAAAACGATTACTACATCTTCAACGATGTATGCAGAATTCGTGGCATGCTATGAGGCCTCAGGGCAGGTGAATTGGCTAAAGGAATTTGTACCCGGATTGAAAGTGGTAGATTCTATACAGAGACCACTAAAGTTATACTGTGACAACTATCCAAATATGCATAAAGATACTCACAACAATAAGTCAAGTGGTGCTGCCAAACACATTGACATAAAGTATTACGTTGTGAAAGATAGAGTCCGAGATCAGATGATAAGTCTCGAGCACATAAACACAGCAAAGATGCTCGCGGATCCGCTAACGAAAGGCTTACCTCCCAGCGTGTTCAAGGAGCACGTGGGTCGGCATGGGGATGAGGGATAGCCTTGTGATCTCGTGGACTAAAGGCCCAAAAGGATATAATAGAATCTGTTTTTGATTGGAGGCGTGCCTTGTAGCCGTTAAGTCTATCGGCAGTTGACCGTGACGATGAAACATGCTCTACGCACTAATCTATGATGGAACAAGAGAGATAAAGAAAAGAAAAAGATAAAAGAGATCAAGGGGAGATTGTTAGATTGATCTCCCCAGTCCCAAAAGGCCCAACGCCATGGGCCTTGATCATCGCCCCGATCGGGGCGTCCGCCCGCTACATGGCTGGTGGGCCCCTCGCCGCATCAAGTATATAAAAGAGGGGGGGGGCCACGGCTCTGAGTACGAGGTTCACTTGAGCCGCCACTCTCCACCCCACAACCCTAATCCGATCTCGAGGGAGAACGCAGGAGCAGCAGGAAGCGCCACCGGTGTTCCCCTTCGTCAACACGCGTCGTCCGCGGGCACTTCCCTCGCCGTCGCCGACATCGCCATGACGGGAGAAGGTTCCTCTTCGTCCCTCGCCACGCGAAGGTATATCTTCTTCTCATTCCCAACATCAAGATCATGTTCATCCGAAAAAGATTCCTAGATCCCTACTGATTCTATGTCTAGGACGATCCTATAGATGTAACAAAGGGCACCCCGAAAGTGAGTGAGCCAAGGGCACCCACTGACCCACGGGCGCCTCTGCCGCCACCGGTTCGCACCTCGATCTCTTATCCGTTTTTTTCTTTTTCTTTTTACTAAGTTTGCCCCCTTAATCTAGTTATTACTACGGAGTAGTATTGAGTTGGAAAGACCCATACCATTTTTTTTATTCTTCGGTAGAAAAAGGAACAACGAAGATACAAGAAAGAAGTTTCTCAACTCTGCATGGAGGAACGTTGGACATTTGTTCTTAGGGGGTTTTTTTTTTCCGAATGTTTGCCTATGTAGTCACCTATACGAATCGTTGTACAGATTTGGAATCGAGATTTGGAGGTATACAGAGCGTTGATAAAATTTAGATGAATAACAGTTTCTAGGTATCGCTGTCCAGAGTGCTTATAACATGATGTACTTAGCTATAATTTAATATACTACTTCTTTCACCCCAAGAAAAACATAAGTTGCACTCTCTCTGTTCACAAAACAATGTAATACTAGCAAATTAAAGTATCTTGAGTTTGACTAACTATAACTAAAAAATAAAGTTATCGATATTATAATATCAAATGGGGATCATTTAGCTTTGTCATGAGATATATTTTTATATATACAACACTTTTAGTGTCATAAACATTAATACTTTTGCAGCATATATATTATTCAAACTTTTAGACACATTAACGAAGCCTGCGTCTAGTTAATTTTGTGGACAGAGGTAGCGAAGCTTCAAAAGATAAGAGCAATGCATCTTTATTTGTTTTCTTAATGTAATAAAATTCATGCACTCCTTACCTGTCAGCTCAATTTGCTTTAGCTTTAGCACTACTGGAAAGGAGAACCACTTTCTTCATTCTTGTAATGTAACCTACGAGCTACCGAAAAGGTGGTTGCTTGTAATCCATTCTTCTCTTAACTAATTCCCATTTTTCGCGGTCTGTACTCGATTCTTTGTCCCACTCTAGTAGATAAGATTCATTGCTGTCTTTTTGTAATTCCTCACTTTCTTTATATTTGGGGACTAAATTAGATCCAGCTGTCACATTCATATATATGCTAACTGATTTCATCAGCCAAGGGACTTTCTGCTGATCTCCTATAACTGACTGATAGATGCCAAATAAATGATGCCTAATGTTAAAGTATCTATCATAGCGAAGCTGACATCCTAGAACACTAGACAAAAAAAAAAAAAAATATGTGTTATACAAGAAATTTACATTAATTAATCTGAAAAAGTATTTTTGGAGACGGTTGTACTGACGTTTTGTAGCATCAACTAGTACATCCTCTTTGGTAATGGCTTCTTTGGCTTAAACTTCTTCAGACATGTACAATGTAGGATCACTGTTTGGATTCAGGAAGAAATGTGCACAAGAGAGCCATTAGTCTCTTCTTGTTCGAATTTCAGTTTCTCCATTTCCAAACGAGCTAACTACTTATTTTGCAATCTTCAGTACCACCACCATGCATAACATGCATAGTAGAACCGCATGCACAAACCATGTAACTTTTTCAATCTTCCGCCAAAAGGGGCTGCTTTTTGTCATCCCATTTATTTAGCCTCATGCGCGCTTGTTCTACCTGTAATAAAATACAAATTTAAATGTGTATATGCAAAGTTAACAGTAAAAAATACTCTTTCTTTCTCCAAATAACTCAAGATCATTATTGTCAGTAAAATACATGTATAGAACAAAGTATATCGTCGTCATGGTTTTATTGAGATATGAACTCTGAACCTTCCATTTGCATATATATATATATATGACTTGACCCATTTTAATACATATAAAAGAACATATAGATTAATTGGCAACACATCTTTGATGGTAGAAGATTCATCACAGGAAATCTTCTCAATGCTACATATATTTCAATAAATTTGCAAGTCAAAGTTTCATACTGAAACCGGTTATGTGGCTAATGTATAAAAGATTCAGAATAAAAAGGGTGTAAAGAATATGTTCCATGCGTGTCCTTTTAAAAAGTAGATGTGCATAAGGCTGTGAAAACGTTGCAAACCTCTTTATTCCAATCAGTGCGAAGTGTGACCCAGATAAGAATAAGCGTCTGAACAATCAGTCCACCTATCATTCCACCCCATATTCCCTGCGTGCATGTACATGTTCGTTGTTGTTACCGTATTATCTCTCCTTGAAGAAAAAAACACACACAGGGGATATATAATTGAAAAAGATCAGTGGGAGATTTTCTAATAGGAAATCTCTACAAATACATTTACCATGGCACCCAGATCAAAGTAGAATCCCAAAACGCAGCCAAGCGGTATCCCAATGCCGTAGTAGCACGCGATGTTCACATAGGCCACGAACGCCTGCCACCCGCAGCCAACCGCCACACCTGCAAAGTAAATGAAAGATCAGTGTCATCTTTTTCAACCACTGTTCAAGCCACCTGTCGATTAAAGCTAGTACGAAAAACCCAAGCAGCACTAAGTACTTCCTGCTACAAAACACGCAACCTGGGAAAATTGAAAATGATTGATGTATATGGTCCAATGGAGAAACCAAAACATAATTGAGTTTGTAATTGTAGCATCCATTTCCCTCTCATTCCACGCCATCCTTTTGATGGCCAACAGCGATGACCAGGTGGTGCGGTTAGAGGACGACACCAAGCCGATTGGTCCGTCACCTTGTTCAATTGATCGAGAACATGCAGTGGCACTCAATAGGTAAGATTAAGGAGTATATATGTAATGTATATATACCAGATAGGACGGGCTGAATGCCGTTGAGGACGATGGTAATGGCGAGCAGTGGCGTCATGGTGGACACGGCGCGCGCGACGTCATCCCCTTTGGTGAAGACGTAGCTGATGTAGTCGCGGAGGCACATGACGATGATTGCTATAGTGGACGCCACCATCAGGGAAAGCGTGGTCACGACCTTGACGGAGAAAGATGTCGCCATGGGGTGCCCGGCTCCCAGCTCGTTGCTCACCCTCACGCTGCAAAAGTCGTCGTCGCATACGTTCAGACTTACAATGATAGCGCGTGTTGGTTTTGTTTAGTGGTTGTCGTACGTTAATTGTGTTGATATTCTAGCTGAGTGCTGTGTGAAGAGCAGTGTGTGGTGCACAGAAGTTAGAGCCTTAGAGGTACCTTACCTAGCAGCAGCATTGAAGCCTACCGACACCATGAACACCCATCCTGATATGGACATGCTGATGGAGTCGAGAGATATATGTGAATGCAATTGCATCCAAGAAAACATTGCAATTATCAGTGTACTTAAACATTAACAGAAGTTATAACATACCAGACTGCAAGAGAATCAAGAGCGATCTCCGGATCCTTGAGCAAGCCAGCAATGAGCACGGTGATCTGCGTGTACCACGTCTCGAGGCAAAGCATGACCGCCGACGCCGACGAGAGCTTGAGGAACTCCGGCAAGCCGGAGAAGGCCCTGCAGGAGAATCCCGTCCACGTGCGGCGGCACCTCCGGGACTTGACAATGTACACGAACTGGGCGGCGACGATGATCCACCAGCTCAGGCTGAGGATCAGCGACGCGCCCAGGAGGCCGAGGCCGAGCCGGTAGACGGCGAGATAGCTGAGTGCCAGGTGCGCCGCCAGCGTCGCCGTGGAGATGTAGGCGTTGGGCGCCACGATGCTCTGCGCCTGCAGGAACTTCTGGATGGGGAAGTTGAAGGCGTAGGCGAAGATCTGTGGGATGAGGCCGACCACGAACACCACGCCGCCTCAGCGATCCGCTCCGGCTCACCCAGCAGCAGCAGGATCCGCTTCGAGAAGACGTAGATGACGGCCAGTGGGATGCCGGTGGCCGTGAGCAGGACGATGGAGCGCTGCATGTAGATGCCAAGCATGTCGTACTTGTGCGCGCCGTATGCCTGACCGCACAGCGTCTCCACCGCGCTGCCCATGCCCAGCTGCAACGCAACGCAATGCAACAACCACCAAATGTTCAGTACGTATGTAATCATGTTGGCAGCCACCAGCGATGGATGGAGAGATATTGATCGAAGGCACGTTGGTCGTCGTTACCATGAGGCCGTAGGCGAAGACCTGGATCCCGACGTTGCCGAGCGAGGCGGCGGCGAGCTCGAGCGTGCCGAGCTGCCCGCAGAAGATCCTCGTGGACAGTGACATGGAGTAGTTGATCATGTAGACAGCCACGGCCGGCGCGGCCAGCGCTACGAGCAGGCGGAGCTCCACCCGCGCCGCGCGCGCCAGCCGTCGCGCACGGGGCGTCGACTCGTCGGCCAGGATACACTCCAGCTGCGCGCTCACCCCGTGCCCGCCGCCGCTGCCAGTGCCAGCGTCGTCGTCGCCCGGCGGCAGCGCCTCCACCACGCCTTCTTCGCCGCTGGCACCGCCAGCATCTGCCGACTGGAGGAGCGGCGTGGTCTGATGCTGATCGCTCGCCGTGCCCATAGCGAAGCCTGGTGAGACGTCCGGCCGGAACGGCGCCGCTATCTCAGGAGCTTGGCAGAAACGGGTACGTGTGATAGGTGTTAGTTGTTGTGGTTTATTGTGCATCCGATCCGTGGTGCACTGGAAGTTGTGTGTGGCCTATAGTGTGTATACCCCATACATTTGATGCGAAATTACCGAGGATGGCCGGCTGTATCTGTATAGAGAGATATATCTTTTCGCCGGTGATGTGATTCTGATTTGTGCGATGGCATCGAGTAGGCCATGCAGGCCGCGCCACGCATGCACTGCTCCATCGATCTATGGCTCCTACTGCTCAGATCTGTCGTGGCCTCGCAACACACAAGCGGCGCGGCTGGCCATTTTCGATGACGAGCGAGCTAGAGGGCGAGACCACGTACGTAGTGGTAGAGGTCACCAGTTGTCCAGGAGACGAGGACAAACGTAGTGTACGTAGGCCGCTGGCAGACGCAGACAGCAACCACAACTTGCAATCAGATGGGCTTCCAAGCTGGGCCGCGGTATGGGCTTCCAAGTAGCAATCGATGGGCCGCGGGATGGGTTATCAGGTGTAAAGGTCCAGAGGTAGCTTGGTTTCCGATCAATTCTGTCGCTGGGCCGTGTTGTTTTCCTCCAGTAAACAGGGTAGCCTCAAAAAAAAAAAAAAAAAAAACTAGCAAACAGGGGACTCCGTGTGTTATTACGTTCCTCGTATAGGTATGAAAAATTTATTTACAAGAATTGTGAAATTTTGTTTCTAATAAGATTTTTTCTTTAAATTTTTATGGGTGTCTGGACACCCACAAGCTACAATATGTATCTTCACCCATGACGACAAAACGTCTAACTTATTATGCGTGCAAAATCTTCTAGTCACTAACTTTGTTGGAATTATTTAAATAGGTACATTTGGTAGAGCCTTTCTTTCAATTAAGTTGAATAATAAATTCCAAGCTCTACATAAAAATAAATTATTTAGCTAATGCGGCATACAAGTAAATGATTAATCTATCCCATATGGAGAAAAAATGACTGGATGCTGACTCGGCTGAAACGAGTGGCTGATGTGTACACATCCTACTGTGAGGTGGAGAAAAAGGAGGAAGTTGAGGCACACACAGGTGCTGAATCATGCAAAGTTAGACACTACGACCAGAAAAAATGGTCCAAATTTGAAAGCCATGTTTTTTCTAGGCGAGTTGGATCTAAAACTCCACCTCCCCCCTAGAAAAAAGGTTCAGAAACAAATTACTTGTAAACATTGATTTTAAAGCCATGTTTTTTTCCGATCACCCCCTTACAAATCCTACCACTATGCAACTCCAACACTTTTGCAAAATTGAGTTAGCATTTGTGGTTATTTGCCAAGTCTAAAAATAGAATGGGAAGCAAAAGATATGATCATCTCCAAGAGTTTTGCAAATTGGAGTTGGCAAAACACAATTTGGTGGGCCTTCGTCATGCGGGAACGAGAAAACGCGTCGTGGGAGGACTTCTCTTCGTGCCACGGGTAGATATGCACAGTGGAATTCGCTTGGCAAAAATGGGAGTCCAGGGGAGGAATTTACCAAGGTTTCCAAAAATGTCAACTCGTATGCAAAACTGTTGGAGACCTCTTTTTATGTTTTTTTGGCAAATTTCAAGAATGTCAATCCTGTTTGCAAAACTGTTGGAGTTGGCGAGGCTAGATTAACCTATTGATGGTGGCCGCGGTTGCCTTGTAGGAATCGATTTTTTATGTTTGGGGCTGAAATGTGCTCAGGTCTCTACCGAGAGCCACATATTTTACCGAGCGCTCAGTGGCAAGCACTCGGTAAAGTCTCCGGCCCAACGAGAACCGCTCTCGAGAAATCAAGATCTCGGTAGATCTAGTGCTCCCTCTACCGAGAGACAAACCCTCGTAATGCGGGGCTCTCGGTAGAGGGTGAATTCACCGAGAGCCAGCACTCCGCAAAGCTCCATACTCGGTAGAGTTCACGCTTCCGCGTCTGGCAGCGGGCTAACGCGCCTCTGGCCACAACTCTACCGAGCGGACGTTATGCGCCGGTAGATTATGGTCACTCTACCGGCGCCATCCAGCATGCTCTCGTAGCGATGTTTTTCTTGAGAGCCCTTCTAGTGGCTCTTGGTAAATTGACCATATGTTTTGCCGAGATCTGCTTTCATGGTTTGTTGCTTAGCATTTTAAAAACCCTTGGCTTGTTGATTAGATCTTGGAATAGGGGAAAATGTTCCTTTAGTCAAGAAAGAGATTTTCACAACCGTGTCATGGGGCGGTGGCGTGGCGGCCGACGGCGGCGGGTGTAGTGGCAGCAAAAACGACGGCTAGGGAAACACCGGCATCTACGGTTCGGGAGTGAGAACTAGAAGGTTGCATGTTTTAAATCAACAAGGTTGGTGAGAAATATAACATAAATAAATTAACATAAAGCTGCATGTTTTAAATCAACGTTATCGAATTAAAACATAGATTTCCTTCTACATTAATTTTACATCACCGTTAGGCCGAAATAAAATTAATGCATAAATTATCATAAATAAAACATCCATAATATTGATATAATCAATGTTGGTCAGAAAATAACAATATTATAAATTTACTGAATCTCATACTTGCTCTTAAAATTAAATTCTCCTGTTGGTTTGAATTTAATTAAAAGACACAACTAAAATTAGCTAAGCGAGAAGCTAACAAATGCTATTATAATAATTCTCAGAATCTTAATTACTCTCTGAAAAATCTAATCTCATTGGTTCATTAATTTAAAGAAAAGTTAAAACTCAAATCTGAACTCAATATTTCAAAATCTCTAAAATTCGTGAAGGAAAAATGAAAAACTTCACTCTTTCTAATTGGGCGGCGAAGACCGTTTGGCCCAAACGCGAAAATCGGCTTGCAGCCCCGGTCTCTCACCGCGCGCAACACAGCCAAACCGGTCCGACCCAGTGTGCTATTTTTTTTTTTTTGTTATTTTCGAAAATGGAAAACTTTTTCTTTTCTTACACGGGCCACGGCGAAACGAATTGGCCCGGTGGCCAATCGGCCCGAGGCCTGCTCAAACCCGCCGCGCGTGCGCCCGCCTGGGCCAAAATGACAGCCGCCCCAAGAGCGGTGCGCCTCGATCCGAGCCGTCCCGGATCCGCCCACCCTCGATCCGACAATTGCAAGCAAAAACGGAGGTATAAAGACCCCGTCCGCTGGGTCAAATCGACAACCGCATCCTCTTGCTCAAAACCCTAGACCCGCCGCCGTCACCACACATTGCATCCGCTCCAGCTGCCGCAGTCAACCACTAGCCCGCCGCAGCCATGTCGCAGCTACCCGCAGCTCCTGTGCAGGATGAACACTGCTCGAAGATTAGAATGTTTTTGCTTCTTTTTTTGGTTCGACTTGCTCTGTTCTTATGCTTTGACCTCAAACATGGTTAAACTGATGATGCTTTATGGATCTACTGTTGTGTTTTGAGTTTGGTTGATGGATGCGCTTTTCTTAATATTAAATAATAGTTGTTGTATCTAGTTTCTTTATTGGCGTTAAACATTGAATAGCTTGATATAGCTTTGTGGTCCAGAGGGTATCATTCTTTCACGCTGCTAAGGAGAAGATCAACCTTCAGGATTAGGCATTTCTCAATGATGAGGTACTTGTCTCATTAGGTATTATGAAAAGCTTAGAGCGTGCTACTAAGCTAGGAATGACTAGAATTATTCTAGAAACAGATGCTTCCTTTTGTGGCCAACACAATCATATGTCTACAGAATTAGATAGAAGCACTTTAGGCTATTTGTTTATGTAGATACATAATCTTATTATTTATGCCCAACAATAATACATAGTTTTTACTTGACCCAGACAAAGGAATGCGTGATCTTTGAAACAAACTAGCGGCTATTCCTTGTTTTATTTGCTTTGTATATATAAAATTGTGAATTAAGAACATGTTAGCCAAAGTAGCTGAGAGTTCCTTGCCCTTATGCTCTTGGCATTATATAGATATGAAACATCATTTTACAAATGGCCCTTTGGTGGGGGTCGGTTTCACATTCCACTCCACTAACACCCATTGGGCCTCACCAAAAACTCCTTCCTAAAAGCCCCGTGGGAAATGGGCACAGAGAAAAAGAGTGTGCGCATGACTCGGCCTATACACTTTCTAATTCCTGAGGCTTCTAGTCAAAAGTGCTTTGATCTTCTAAGTGTCTTCATCTTTGTGATTTGTCACCTTTCACTGCTTCAATGACATGGTTTATCAACTTCGGCTCGGCGTTTGGATATTTTTCTTCAGTACCTTATCTTGTGGTATCCTCTTAGCATGCAGGTCTTCATCTCTAAGGCATTCCTTTTTGTTTCTTTTTAAGCGCGTATATCTTTGTCTTCGGGCCCTTCTCTGCACGTAGGTCGTTGTCTCTGGGACCTTCTTAGCACAAAGGTCTTCATCTTAAGGCCTCTTATTGGGGGCGCAGGTTTTTATCTGCGAGACCTCCTTCTACAGTATCTCCTCGTGGCATAGGTCTTCATCTTCGAGGCCTCCTTGGTGCATAAGTATTCATCTCCTAGGCCTTCCCAACGCATAGGTCTTCGCCTCTTATTGTTTCTTGGTGGGAGCCACTTCGTCGCCGAGGCCTTCTTCTCCGAGTTGAGAGTTGAGATGTCGTCATGGCTATAAAGATGACGTGGCTAGTTGAGAGTTGAGAGAAATAGAAGTTAATGATAGTTAGTAGGTTCCATATATATAGGTTATATAGATACTAGTCCATAAACCCGTGCTGCCGCACGGGCTAATAACTTGAAGAGATATAAGCATTTGAAATTTGTACAAAAAGTTTAGGTTTCACAACTTTTTTCTTCTCTCAAGTTGGGCATAACACAAAACTCATATATATACTTTCTTATATGGTTCTAGTTGTGATAGATATTAGTTAATAATTGATGTACATAGTTTTTTTGTCCCAATATATATATATGGTTGCGGACATTGCATCATATCTCCATGTGAGACCTTGTCGTCCATGCCAATAACGTAGATAGAGACCTTGCCGTCAGCCAATTTGATCGCACTCGAGCAAGCTCCATCCATGAGTTGAAAAATAATGCCAGGTATTTAGCTCGTCCAGGAGACCAAGATTATCTGGTGGCTAGACATCCCTTTTCAATCTCAGCTGCTCATACTGGTATGATGACATATATGCCCAAGTCAAAATAGGAGGCCAATTAGTATAGACAATCAAAAGAATAACTATTACTCTAAAGAACCGGCACGATGGTAGAAAGAAGTGACTGGGAGGGAAGATCCTGGCATTGCATCATATCTCCATATATATGGTTTCCCCTATATATATACAAATAAATAGAATATTAACCTATCTGTATTTGTGTAACATCCTGAAGTGGGGAATATAATTGCCTTAGATCATCAGCTACACATGTAGTACACATCTAAGAAATATTATTATTGATGAATCTGTCTTTGTTAGCCGTAGGTTAACTGGCTAGAGACTTTGTATACACAAATTAATACTCCCTCCATTTTAAACCATAAGTCATTTTTGCTTTTGTAGATACATGACTTTTCTTGTTATATATATCTAAAATATTGTATATTTACTGGTATAGTGAAAACTATGTAGCTCTAAAAGATAGGAATCATAATTTGGAACAAAAGGAGTGTATAGCTGGAGGTCAGATGTTTATCAAAGAGACTTTTTCATGATGAATCCAACTCTGACCTAGATACATGGGGTATGATCGTGTAGTGGACGCTAAAATTGTCATAACCTTTTAGCCCTAGTGCTGAGCTCCATCGTTCAATCGGCAATATATATCTTGTTTTTGTACATGTAACCCTTCCTTGATGCTAGTTTCTTGTTGTCATGTGGAATCGGTACTCTCGCCCTTTTCTGCTGAAATCAGATATGGCAATAAGCAGCCTTCCTTTCCTACACTGCATATGTCTATATATTTTTTAGAAGATATTGGAAAAAGTTTTGCAAGGCATGTATAAATCTTTCACTGGATAGTAGCATGAGGGATAGTTCAAAAACAGTAGTATGAGCAAGAAAGAGTGCCTACGTATAGCTCGATGGCGATAGGGTCACCCGTCCATGCCAATTCGGTGTTGCGTTAGTGGCTGGCCACTAGGGCACCTGTCCTGCAAGCAATCGAGAAACCGACAAGAACAAGTAGAACAAGCACTGAATTGCTAGATAGAATCGAAGGACACATCTGAAATCACAAAGGTGGGGTTCTGAATCGAGTAGAATGGATGGTCTAGTCGACACACGCATCTACATGGAAGTAGCAATGGCTAAAACTTCAACAAAAAGCCCGAATAATAATGTTGGCTGTAGGAGCCTTATGTACAGGAGAGAGCGACCAGAGTATGCGGTACTAATCTTTCGACTCAAAAGAAAAGAAAACAATGACAGCCACTCCATTACATGGTTGCATGGAGTTCCCTTATTGACTCATTCTGTCCACATAGGGGTAACTGGAGTAAGTCGATAGTTGCGGTCGCCTTGGTGTTGATATGGAGTTGTGTCTTGATGCACGCGAGTGTTCTTTCCATGAAGTGATTGAATGCCCAAAATGGAGTTCACATGAAGTCATGGCCGCGGAAATAAAAGGAGTTTGCATGAAGTATCGGTGGCCATCAAAAGTTGGTGTGGAAAGAACCACTAAAAATAGGTCTATGTGATATCATAGCAGCCATCCAAAATTGGTGTTGTCCTATCCGAATCCAGCATGTGCCAATCCCGTGTCCCTCCGATACTCTCCATCATTCCTAAGCAAAACAAGAGTGCACACGTTTCCAAGGTCTAAACATGATGGAGATGAACTCAAGAGGGAACTCACTTGATGATCACGTTGATGAGCATGAGCATGAGCATGAGTAAGAGCACCAGCAATGGGTACTCGTGTTGGTGTGTGGATGTATCAGTGTACGTTGTTGATGTCCTCATCACCCTCCTCCACCGTCAGCGCCCCGCGTCGACGACGACGGCTTCACTCTCGTCCAGAGGCGCCAGCATGGGCGACGACGTGCCTCGCACAACCCTCGTCGTCGACGGCCTGTGCCGCCACCCCTCGTCGGGCTATGCTTCAATTGTCTGGCTGGGGATCACGTCGCCGCCCGTTGTTCCGCCCCGTCCCGCTGCCTCATCTTCCTCAGCATGAGGCATAAGGCGAGGAACTGCAGGCATCGACGTCGCCTCCCGCTACAGCACTCCTCCGTGAGTAGGGCGCAGGAGCCTCGATGCCATCTCCAGGACCCTCCTCGTGGTGCTTAAGACCGCCATGTCGCCGTCGACCGTGTCCGGGGCCTAGTGTCCCTTGGAGCGGCCGGGTCGCCGGCACCTCCCTTCTTCGTCGGTGTAAGTGCAATCAACCTCTATTGTGGTTTTTGGCGTTGATGACAATCTAACTAGAGGACTAATGAGATTTATCGAGATGACAAGCAGAAAATATGCAAGAAAGATACTGCAAACCTAAAGGAGGAGTACCCCAATTCATTTTATAGATGGTACTTCAAAGAAAGGAGGTTTATATTCATTTTACATTTTGAATTTGAGTATAGGACACGCCGTACTATTAAGAGGGATTAGAACCACTGTGTCAAAGCGTGCAACCAAGTGCTCATTTTCACACCACATGACCTCCAGCTCTAGACTAAGTCAGTGATCAAGACTTTTCCAAATTCCACCTGACTTAACGTGAGCGGCAATGCCGCTCGGGGGAGCGGCGGCGCCGCTATGCTTGGCGATGCCGCTTGATTATGTCTTGTGGCGTCGCTCATAATCGGGCCGATTGGCGTGGGAGGTATTTATATCTTTCCATTTCTACCACTCAACGGTTACCTCTTCTTCCACCTCTGTCATTTCGACAGGAACTCACCCAAGTGCTAGCTCTCTCTCGTCCATTGAAGCTCCAACTTCCCTCAAGGTAATCTTTTGATTTCACCATCAAAACTTGAGAGGAAAGGCAGCATTCTTTGATTGGAGAGTTGCTCCACTGATCTTCATCGTCTTAGAAGCACTTGGTTCGCACTTTGGCCGGCGGTTGTGGTCTTTTACTCTTGGACTTTGCTCCTAGCCGGCTAGTGCGTCGCCCTTGAGCTTGCCAACTCGTGTGGCAGCCTAGGGAGGTTTGTAACCCTCTAAAATCTAATACAATCACCCCACTTCTCTAGGATTCGGTTCCTAGACTTGTGAACGAGGCAAAGAGGCAAACTTTTGTGGTGAACTCATTCCTTTGTGGAACCTCAACAACGTGGACTTAGGCAAGCCTTTGTGGTGAGCTAAACCACAGGATAAATCATCGTGTCACCGTGTGCTTGCTTTACTTTTCATTATATACACATTGTTGTTGTTGAGGCGTTTCTAGGGTTTGAGGTCGATCTACTTCTTGGCTTGTGATCTACTTGTTCTAGCACTCGATCTGCAATCTCTACCCTTCCAAGATGCTAAGGAATTTAACCGATCTAAATTTCGTTGGGTGGATTTTGAACTGTGGGCTAACCTTTTCTGTAGGTGCGGCAGTGCCGCTTGTTGGAGCAGCAGTGCCGCTTGGAGCGGGTGTGCCGCTTGGCCTGGGCGGCAGTGCCGCTCGACTGACTGATCAAGTTTTGAGTTAATTTTGAAATAGGCCTATTGAACACACCACCCCCCTCCTCTATGCGTCCAGCGATCCTACAGTCGGGCAGATCCTCTGTCTGATCCCCTCGACTTCGGCCCGGCCCCAGCTGGGGAATGGCGTCAGGCCATCGCTGAGGTGGGCAACGTCGGCACACCGAAGACCCACTCACGCTCGACCTGCTTGTGGGCGTCGATCCCCCTGCTTGAGTGGACCCGATGATTGATGAGCTCGTGGCCTCCCTTTTCATGCAACCGTCCACCTCGGTGCCACCCCCCTGCCTCTACAGTTGGAGCCACCTTCGCCTCCCTGCGATTGGTGGGCTGACCTTGTGCTCGTGGAGCTTCCGCCCGCCAGCGCGCCGTCGGAGATGGATGTTATTCGGGGGGGCGACCATGTGGAGGCGAGGCTGGAGACTCCGTGGACTTTGGCCCCTATCACCAGGTCGTCGTCCCCCTCCCCACTCAGGCTACGATGGTTGAGGCGGCCTCGGGGGGCCGGCTCCGCACCTCGGCCTCCAGCGCCCGGGTCGCCGGACACCACGGTTGCGATGGGGACGGCGGTCACATCAGCCGCGGCCGCGGTGGGGTAGGCGGGGATGCTTCGCAGGCTACTTCTGCCCCGGCGGTCACGCCGCCCACCGCCGCTTCAGTTGCCGCCTTCCTGGGTTCCATCGTCGTCCCCATCCAGGAGCCTCTGTTGTGTATGCCTCCTCGTCGGCATGCATCCCACCTAGTCTTCGGCGACCATTCCATCTGCCGCAGCACCCGGCTCGCTGCGAAGTCCGTGTATAGGGACCCACATCCGGAACGCCAAGCCCGCAGAGTGCTCCCGAACAAGTGGAGCGGGAAGAGAGCGGACGATCCGTCCAACTCCCCTGACCCGACCCCCAGCTTCAACCGCTTCTCGTCCGAGGTGTCCTCCCCCGCAGCTCACGAGGCGGGGAACTCTTCCCGTTGATGCAGCCTGGCGCCTTCGTTGGGCAGGACGAGGAGCTGTGATGCTGATCTGCGCGCTTTTCTTTAGTCGCACAATTAGTTACCCAGACTTAGTACATCCTAGCTTGCTGCGCCGTTCGAGCCGGCGACTTGTGTCGTGTGTGACCGTCTTACTTGATGGCATCTCGCCAAATAGTAAGTCGGATGCAATCAATAACTATGATTTCCCTTAATACAGCACGTGCACAATGCACGCTTTCGAATAAAAAACATTCATGCAAAAAACACACAAAAAAAAAAAAGCCTCCAAGTAATTAACGATGAGCATGACAATCCCAAGCACGGTGACGCACAGAAACTACAATCTCAATTTTAAGCGACTGCGACTTCACCTCCGATCTAACAGTGACTAGGGGTTACGGTAATTGAGCATCTACAAACCCAAGCAATGATGTACTGATAATTATGCTGAAAAATATTTGACTTAGGCAACCACAAAACTAATGTGACCTGTAAAAAATGGAAGGAGTATCTGCATGCAATCAGTTGATAAAAAGTTAAACAAAAATTATTCTTTTTTATAGTATAGATACACAATAAAATATAGACGTTCACAACACGCGCGCACACTCACTATAATAAACACACGTACGCAAACCCTACCTTTATGACCACCTCCGAAGGATTGGGCTTGTGAACTTCAATATAAGACTTAACATAGATCATTTTGAAACATAATAGAAAGCAGTACTTCCACAGTTCCACTTAATTTTCCATGTAGAGGCGTGCAGCCAAGCGTGGTTTAGCTTGCAAAACAAGGGGTGAGGCTAGTGCAAGGCTAGTAGGAGACTCCTGCAGATTGACAGTGCCAACACCTGGAGGCTTGGTCCAGCTGAATCCCTGCAAAAGCCTGGCGAACAAGAGCATCGTGAAGGAGGTACCAAGTGACACAGCAGGGCAGCCTCTCCTCCCGGTGCCGAAGGTGACAAAGCGTAGGTCTGGTTCAGCGAGAACGACGACACCAGCCCCATCGTTCAGATGGCGGTCAGGCCGGAATTCAAGCGGTTCTGGCCAGACTCGGGGTTTTTTCCCCAGCCCAATGCGGCTGACAATAACATGGCTGTCCTTTGGGATCAAGTAACCTGCAACGGTGGTGTCTTCCATGGCAACGCGGGGCGCGTTGATCCCATGGTAAGGGTGCAAGCGGAAGGCCTCTCGAATGCATGATTTCAGATAGTTCAGGTGGCAGATATCTGATTCCTGGACTAGCCTCTCTTTCCCGACGACTGTGTCCAGTTCTTCCATCGCCTTGTGTATGACGTCTGGTCTGTTCATCATCTCAGCCATGGCCCACTCAACTGTGTTTGATGGATAGACCACTGATCAAACATCAGTTCCTACATATATACAAATACAAAATACTAATCAATTAGTTGTTTCATGATAAGATAACATGACCTTCAATTATATGGCTACTCACCACTGTTTGTGCTTTAATCTCATCAATGGACAGCAGTGGCTGTCCATCGTCATCCTCAAGAGAAACCAGCACGTCAAGAATGTCTTCAGCAGCTTTCTTCTCTCCAACTTCTCGACGACGACGATGATCATGGACCCTCTCATCTATGATGGGGCCATGGAGTCGATCCAGTGTGCTCATCACGCCTCTGGCAACCTTCTCGTGGCCATCTAGGTCAAGGCCAACCAAGCTTGGGTAGTAATCTGACACGCAAAAGCTGTACACGTAGTTGACAAGCGTGAAGAGTGCATCGATGTGCTCCTCCTCGTCAGCTCCAGGGCCGGCAACCACCGCCGGTGATGACTCGTCGAAGTACCTCTTGCCGAAGACGAGCCTCCGGATGATGTTGCCACAGAAGTGGCGAGCTACGTGACGTATATCAACGCCGCTGCTGCCAGGTGCCATGTTAATCAGGTTGCAGACATAGCTGACGAGGTGGTCAGCCTCCCGAACACGGTGGCCATGGAGCTGGTGCTCGAAAGCTGGGGAGAGGATTTCAGAGGTGAGGATCCTCTTCATCTTCCTCCACTGGTCCTCGAGCGTCGTCAAGCTCGTGGATTTCACTACAAGAGAAACCCTCTTTTACAACGAATAGGTGGCAACGCTTAATTGATTTGTTGAGCCGAGGTAGCAACGCTTATGAAACCGAGCTTGTGCGCAGGTTCTTTTCGTGAGAGTTAGTTTTTTTTTAACAACAAGCACTTTGAGTCTTTGATGCGGTCCTGTTTTCATTGTACGGAGGTGCTGTCAATTAATAATTAATATAAGCGACAAAAATAGGGATACAGGTTCGAACCTGCAACCTCCTGTACATAGATTAGGAACATGCACTCTACCGTAACCAGTTGAACAAGCAACAATTAGTGTTAATTACTCACTGAACTTTTACTTATTGAGAACAAAGCCGGATCCAGAAATAGCCCTTCGCTCCTATTAGCTCTAATGTATGCCATATGGCTTGCGTGCATTTTGTGCACTCTGAACCTGGATGATGTATGGTTGCTTTTAAAATAAAGAAGGGGGAAACCTTTTTTTTTCTAAAAAAAAGATTTGAGAATTCACAATATAATATTACGGGGTCACAGGTTGTATGGTGTCGGCAAAACAGAGATCACATTGAAAATTGTAGATTTGAGAATATAATTGTTTATATGTTAATCACAAATGCGCCTTTCAAGATTCAATTTCTAAAATAAAAATAAATCACCAGTTTAGGTGCGATTTTCTAAAAAACAAAAAAAGGCTATAAAGATTTGATTTGTAATTAACAAAATAAATACGCCTTTCAAAATTTGATTTCTAAAATAAAAAAAAAAAAAAATGACCATTATGAGGATTAGATCCCACGATCCCCAACATGTTAACTCTTCTCTACCATTAGACCATACATATATTTGTGTTTAATAGTAGGACATTGGCATTTTTATTTCAGAACTTTCTTATCTGACTTGCAATGAAGATGAACATTATACCAAAGTTGTAGTACTTTTCAAGATCCAACGAGATTGCATTTGAATTCTCACATTTCAAATTTGACAATGTTTTCATTTGAAATCATTTATCCAAAGAAATTATGGATCCCGGTGGGGTTCACTCCTACTCCCCAACCATCGACCTAGGGTCGAATCGAAGGAGCGAGGGTTTACCATAGGAATGAGTCACGATACGTGCAAGGGTCCAAGGGGTGAGTAGAGTGACACGTGGCAAGACCGAAAGTGGAGTAACCGGCATTAAAACTAGGGGTCCTCCTCTCTACAGTCTCGCAAGTATGCTTGGGAGGCTTGCGAGGCTTACTTCAGCTAACACCGTCGCCGAGATCCCCGCTACGCCCGGGGTACCCGAAAAGAAGTGAAACACTGAAGACAAACGGCGGTGCACCCCGCAACGAGGGTCTGGGGGTGACCGAGGGGCATGAGGGGTGTCACCCTTGGCGGACAGGTTGACCGTAGCGGGGGTGACTAAAGGGGGCGTGAGGGGTGGAACCATCGCTAACGTGCTGACCCTAGCGGGGATGACCATGCTTTGTTGCGACTTAGTTGAGGTGCAATTTAAACCCCATCTTGCGGGGTTGGGGCTTTGGGCGGAGCTGGTCGAGGTCGTCCGATGGATCATTCCCCCAACATGCGGAAACAAAAATGTAGATCTCAAAAAGTTGAGAAACTTTGTATTTGATAACGTTTTCATTTAAAATCATTTATCCAATGAAATTATGGCGAATTCTTCACATTTGAAATTCCAATTTTTCGTGCGACCTCGGATGGGTAATTGACCAAAAGCAAAGTTGTAGATCTCAAAAAGTTATAAAACTTTGTAATTGATAACTTTTTCATTTGAATCTGTATACAATCCCAAATATTCATTTAATTTGAATCTAACACTAATAACCATATTTTTTAATTTAAACTCAGCGTAATCACTTTTTTGTTTTTTTTTTGGCTCCCGCCATCTTTTCCAAGACCTATAATAGATTCGCATCCGTAAGCTTCTCCCGCCATTGTTTCCCTCTTTTTTTCTTATTTGGTACCTTTTTCCCGCACTCTTGTAATCTAATTATTGAGAAGTCTAACAATGGCCCCACCGTTCATAGAAACTAACTGGAGTGGACCGTGTGAAAACAACCTGGGAACCACCCCTGATTTGTGGATCTCGTCAGTTATCCCAGCTGGTCCATTTTCTATTCTTTTGCCATCGCACAAGCACTCCATAGTCCATAGGCAAAATTTGCTACAACACACCGTTAAAATGTGTCGTTGGCTAGAAGACATCAAAAAATCACGTATTTGCTGGAAGACATCAACAAAGGGACTCACTTTGCCGTAACACACTAAACTGAATATTATATCAAAGTTTAATGGATAGCCACGCGAAATGACGGAATTACCCTTGCCCTTTATTCCTTCCTCACGAAGGGAAGTCTGCTTCGTGGCGTTCCCAAAATCGCACTCTGTACACGCACCCACACGAGAAACGAGAGGCCGCGGGGACGAAAGCACGAGGCCGCCCGGCGGTGCTGCTCCTCCGCCGCCGGCTCGCGTGGAAGGCGGCGGCGACACGCGTATACGGCGGCGGCGGCGACGCGTGGCGTAGGCGGCGGCAGCAACCGCCGCGGCGTCCACGAGAAGGCGGTGTCGGCGGTGTCTGTAGCAAAGAAGCCGACGAAGCAAGCGGACGAAGGTGCGATGGTGATGGAGCCTCCACGGTTCTTGTGCGAGATTTTTTCCCAAGAGCATCTTGATCTTTCATGGATCCCGATGGGTAAATAATTTACGCCAATATCTTCTAGGGTTTGGTTAGTGGGTACTATAGCCTATATTTTTCAAAGTAAATCATGTGGTGTATTGATTTAGATTGTGTTCCCGTCCATATTTTGGCATATTTTTTGGTAGGATGGATCCCAATTAGTCATACAGGTTTCTTTGCACGTGTTGGTGCTTTTGTTAAAAATCGACGGAAGATGGCAAGCGCGAGTATTGTGATGCTTGTAACATTGCTAAGATTTTAGATAGGGATACCACAAATTGGAATGATTTGTTTGCTTGAGATGGGTTCAGAAATTAAGATAGACTCTAAACACAAGCTGCGTGTTACCTATTGGGATAAAATGAGTCGTAGCTACGAAGAAATTGATTCGATAACAAGTCATTTGCAAGCAATTGACATGTATTGGGAGATAAGAAGGCTGTCAGTTCAAGTGCGGGTTATGATCAAGGATGATTTTTGTTTGGAGCTTGATATTGGGCGACAACAAAACATGCCTTGTGTGTTAGATGCTCCTGCCAACCAATTAATTGCTCAGCCTACCCTTGAAATTGCATCATCCCTAGTAGAGCCTCCGGTCCAGAACAATCCTGAAGTGAATTGGGTTGGTGATGATGTAGAGTATGTTGGTCTAGATGATGAGGACCACTACAAATCGTTGCTTTCTGATTCATTGGATACTGAATTAGATGGCGATGATGTAGAGGATGATGAGTGTGTTGATTTGGACGATGAATTACTAGTGGAGGATGCACGGGATTGTGAGACCATTGTCCATGCAACGGACTTAGAGAACCCAAAAATAGAAGTTGGTGTAACCTTTGCGGATGGTGATACTTTTAAGAAGGCTATTAGGCAGTATGCAGTAAAGGGTGAATATGAAATTGCAGCTCCCTATTCTGAGGCAACAAGATACAGAGGCTATTGCAAAGCTGAACGGTGCAAGTGGAGGATACATGCTTCACAGTTGCAGGATGGGAAAACCTGGAAGGTATGATTTTGCAACTTGCATTATTGTTTGTATACAATTTTGTACAATTACAGATTTATACAACTTCAATTTTTTTTTCCATTTGGTGTAGATAAAAAAGATGCCTCATGAGCATAATTGTCAAAGCACTGGAGGAGTTGAGCAAAACTGCATGGCAACCAACCATTGGGTCAGGGATAGGGTTCTTGGTTGGCTTGCAAAGGATCCCACAATTGGAGCTACAGAACTGAAGAAAAAACTACATGACCAGTATCGCCTGCAAATGTCATATTATGTAGTGTGGGATGGTAGGCATATGGCTTTGGAACAACTCAAAGGGAAGTGGGATGACAGCTTTGAGCATGCATTTAGTTTCAAAGCCGAGGTGGAGAAGACCAATCCAGGTAGTTTGGTTGACATTGAATATGAGCAGGTGGGAAAGAAGATGAGATTTACAAGAATGTTTGTAGCCCTGAAAGCCTGTGTAGATGGTTTTCTAAATGGTTGTAGGCCTTTCCTTGGTGTAGACTCTACTCATTTGACTGGGAAATGGAAGGGACAACTTGCATCTGCTACTTCTATTGATGGTCATAATTGGATGTTTCCAGTGTGCTATGGTGTGTTTGGATCAGAGACAACTAAAAATTGGTCTTGGTTTTTTAGTAGACTTCAGCAAGCAATTGGATCACCTCCGGCCTAGTGATCTCAACAGATGCAGTGAGCAAAGGAATTGATTCAATTTATTCTTGAAGTCTTCAAAATGGAGTTGAGCATAGGGAGTGCATGAGACACTTAGTTGCAAACTTCCAAAAAGCGGTTCGAGAGGTGAGGTCTTTGAGAAGCACTTGTGGCCAGCATGTAGAGCTTTTCAAAAGCTCAGGTTTGAGGAGCACTACAATTTGATGTATGAAGCATGCCCCGAAGCTATGAAGTGGATACATGATAATCATAAGCACCTATGGACAAGGCACCTATTTTTTTCGAAGCAAGCAAGTGTGATTATGTAACAAATAACATAGTTTGAAACATTCAACGATTGGATTAGGGATGAGAAATCACTGCCTCAGTAGTTGATCTTATGGATAGGATAAGGCAACTAATCATGGACAAAATGTTCTTGAGGAAAAAATTGCCAACAAGCTTAAAGGTAAGATTTTGCCTAACGTCATGAAGGACCTCAATGCAAGAAGTAGGGGGCTGAAATATATATGGAGGTATGCATACAAAGATGGAAGTAATGAAATGCTAGGTGAAGTCGAAGGTGTTACAAGGGATCTAGTTCATTGGAGGCACAATCGTTGATCTTCAAGAGAGGAAGTGCACCTGTAGACGTTGGCAAGTTCTTGGGTACGCCATGTACACATGCCTTGTGTGTTATCACCTCAATTCGAGGTCATAATATTGAAGGCTATGTTCACGAGTATTACTCCGTTGCAAAGTTTAAGAAGGCATACCAAATGTGTGTGAAGCCAATGGCAGATAGAAAACAGTGGCCTCAAGTGAACCTTGGATTTAAGTTGTGGCCTCCAATTACAAACCCAGCCGGGAGACCGAGGAAGAGGAGGTTTAAATCAGCTGCAGAAGGTGGATCTGGAAAGAGAACCACAAGATGCAAAAGGTGCAAACAACTTGGACACATGGAAAAAAACATGCAATGAATATGTCTATGATTCTGATGCACCGCCACCTGTTTGCTCCAAAGCCAAAGAGAAAGAGAGGCAAGAAAAATGTCACATTAGTGCCATCTTGTGTTCTTTGAGCCACCGCCACAGAACAACCATTGTAAGCTTTCAACTGCTTTATGAAAATTTTTTACCTGACTTGCAAATGTTTCCACCCATAACTTACATATCTAAACAACTTACAGTGCTACACCAACTAGAGCCATCACTTCTGTTCCTACAACAAGCCCTGTGACTAGGAGGTACACTATGACAACTTTAAATATATTCGTTTTAAAATTAAACAAAGACATGTGAATGTTTCTTTCTATGCCAATTTTGCATGCTTCTACATCTTTGTAGTATGTCAAGGAGGTTGTTGGAATATGAAGCATCTACACCGACTAGAGTCATTGCTTCGACACCAAGCCCTATCACAAGAAGGTACTACAGCTTCAATTTTTTGCCTTAATGTTGGTCATCTCCATTTATTTGACACAACTCTATATCCATTTACAGCCGGAAGAGGATGCTGGAACTTGAAGGCAATATTGAACCTGTTCAATGTCTTGCTCTGTCTCCTGATCCTGCCCATGAGAAGGGAAAGCCAAAGAAGTTGAAGGTTGTCAGGCCCAAGAAAGCTTAGACCATCTAATACCATGTTCTTATAATGTTGCTCTTCAAATGACAATCTTGTAATATATGGATCCAGTACTCGTACTAGATAGCCTAATGTGACTGGAACATGTTGTTTTGCTGGACCAGCCATTTTAGTTTGAACATGTTGTTCTACTATGGTGAAATATTGACGAAAATCAATTGTTATGATGCTAGAAATATTGCCCGCTTATGTTGTTGAAATATTCCTTGTCATGCTCATATAATGTTGATATGATGGGGTAAGGGTATTCTTGTCCGAAATGATGTTTGGATACCTGTTTGATTGAGAAATAATATTATAAGAGTTATAGTGTCAAGAAGATATTACCATGGTTGAATAGTGTGTTGTGGCAAAAGCTACACTTTTTAATGGCCTGCAGCAAAAGCCACGTTTGAAGGATGTCCAGGAGCAAATTTTGCCTAGTCCATACCTCTCCTCTTCCTGCTGCAAACAGGGCGACGCAGCAACGCACCGCGGCACCTTGCGCACGGCCGCACCAACACCGGTCCCTGTCGCCGCCTCAAGAGTCACCGTCGCTCGACCCAGATCCGGTCCGCTCCGCCTCCTGGCGCCCTACGGCAACACTTCACCGCCGCGGCTGCCGTCACGCACGTCGCCCGCTGGATCCCGCCGCGGCTGCCGTCACGCACGTCGCCCGCTGGATCCCCGCCGCCGATGCCGTAACGCACGTCGCCGTGTTGCTTCGTTCCGCCGTCGTTGTGCCTGCTCGGAAATCCTGTAAGAAGAAGGCATGACGTGCGACCTGCATATATTAAGAAGTCGTGTTTCTAATTATTCTAAGTCCTAACCTCTCTGGATGTTGCTATCTGATGCTTGTATTGAAGGGGACTAAATCATGGCTTTTGCATTTCATCTCTGTTGCTTCTGAGTTTAACTGACCTTGTGTGGGTTTACTAAATTTATTTAATATCTACATTTTTGAGTTCGATAACCAACTGACATTTATGTGCTGATCTATAAACTTAACTGAATCTGAATGTATTTTGATAGATTTATTACTTGGCGAATTGTTCTTAAACATGATTAAGTTACATTGCTAAAATTAAATCAAGTATGAATTCTTGATTTAATTCAGGGACTTATGAATTATGATAGTTTTAAATCATAAGCAGATACCTATTCTCATATACAGTAGGTGCAGCCACAACATATGAACTACTCTAAAAATGTCAATTGTATTTGCTATTCAGGTTAGGCAATTCCTGTGCTGACCTCTCAAGATGTCGTCCTAAAAATCAAGGAGGTGTGTCAAATTTGCAGGTACACATCCTAAATTGCAGTGCACACTATATACCTGTAAAAATGCAGTGAACCAAGTATAAAAATACGGATGGGTAAAAAGGTGCTTTATTGGTTTGCAGTTTTGCGCTCATTTTCTCATTCCAACTTTATTGGTTTGCAGTAGCATCCTTTTGATTGCATTCAGTGGACTGCTGCAGGGATATATTTTTCACAAAACTTGCATTGCCGCTAGCTTTCTCCAATGATTGCTACATTATTCTATTACACTTGTTTTAACTGTGACTTGTGACTTGTGATAGGTAAACAAGAATGCTGTCCTTTAACTGTGACTTGTGCTTGCAGAGGCAGAATCTTATGATGCAGAGAAAAAAATAGATGTTCTTAGCTCAAAGAAACAGGTAAGGAAGCTAGTTTTCAATGATGAATCATTTTTAGGTATTTTGGTTAAAGATTCTTTTGGTTCCTCTGTAAAGAAGGTGGCTGAGCACTCATAAGAAACCACAAATTCGGACTCATCTACCCCAGCCACAATAAATATTAGCTTACAGGTATTCATGAAGAAGCACTGCCTATAGATTTTATTTCACACAAGTTCCTACAATCCTTGTTTGAACTTTATTCATTATTGTTTACTTCGTGCTGTGCTTTCTTGTTTACCTATCTCTACTCTGATTCCATTTTGTTGGTGTTTACTTCATGTTGTGTTTGGCCTTAATAACCTATCTCTATTCTGATTCCATTTTGTTGGTGAAAGATTATATTAATTTATTCTTATTCACTATAGACGGAGCAAGATGATTATGTCGAGCATGAGGATCTGCCAGCACATTACAAAAGATAATTGTAGTAACGATAAGGTTTTGTGCACCAAACTTAACACATGGATGCAAAGCAATATATTCTGATCATGTTGCTAAATACCGTAATTGGAACTACTTTCTGAGTTTCCTAACAGAATGGCAGTATACATATTGTTGTATTAAACGAGCACATACTACAGGTTGTCTAAAAGGAAACATTTGCTACTCCCTCAAATTTTGAAGCATCTCAGTACCAAGTAAATATCTTTCTAGCATTGATATTTTTGTTAGCTTATTTTCCACAACTAAGTTATCTGTTTTGACTTGTTACCAGCTGAACAAGATCTCAAAAAGGCCTAGTGCATCAGTACCTGCTAGTGTATGAGACACATCTCTTAAAACTTTATTTTATCCTTTTCTTAATTGTTCTTACAACTGGAGTCTAAGAATCCCCATATATACTTTTGTAGAAGAATCATCGTGTCACAACAAGTTTGTCAACTAGCAATACAATGAAGGTATGATTATTCAATTTCTTAGACAGATTGTGATCTATTATGTGCTTATTTATTGTATGCATATATTTGTGAACTAGGTTGGCACCAAAGTATACGTACAGAGATGGAAAAATCAAAATAAGACTGTTTCAATGGGTAAACTAGTGAGTTGTGATCCAAGACAGAAAATTGATGGTGTTCAGCTAGGCAAAGAATTTTGGATGCTTTCTGTTAGTTTTGCAATGGTAGAAGATGAACCATTGATACGACCATACAAAAACTACAAGGTTCTCAGAGATGTAGAAGGAGGAGTCCATGTTGCATGGCCTTCAACTTTTGTACGGTCTTTTCTATAACCCAATATGATTTCAGTTCTCATGTGTGTCATTATTATTTAATTTAAATTTCATTTGCAGATCCAGAAGATAGATATGTGATCACAACAGAGGAACACTTGACTGAGCTGAAGGAAGGAGAAAGGAGGATAGCTAGCATGCTAAGAGGGATCTTTTATATGTTTCATATTTGCTCACATAGGAACTTGTGCTCTGTACAAAAAGTTGTGTCATGAATTTGGATGTTACTTTGTAATGCGACAAATTATTTATAATATATATATATATATGGCTTAGTGTGCTTATTTTTATGTTGGTTGGTATTGCATTTTTATTAAATTGTACAATATTATTTCTATTGTTGTCTCAGAAAAAATATAATATTAATGAATGAATAGTTTATTCCTTCTAACGCATTTAAGTGTTGCAATAAACCAAATCTATACGCTACAACAAACCATCAAGGCTATTCATACATGGTCTATACAAACACTTATAAGTGTTGCTATGATCAAACATTATGCGTTGCAACTTTGCAACGCTTATTACCACATGTTACCAACGCATAAATAAGTGTTGCAATAGATCCTTGCAACGCCACTTTTTAGGCAACGATATTGGATCGCGTTGGTATAGACTCTGCCAACGTATATATGAACTTTCAGCAACACTTATTTGCGTTGCAAAAGGGGGTGTCATTTTGTAGTGTTTGTACCCGTAGCTGAACAAGCTGGAGGCGAAGGTAGCCGGACGGGAGAAGAACACCGCCTCCTTCTTGCGAAGGACCTCACGAGCTATCTCCGGACATGTCACCACTATGACATGAACGGATCCAAGCTTGAGGGACAGGATGTTGGTGTCCATCTTATTGAGGACACGATGGATCCATCGGAACACGGACGACTTGTTCCAGATTAACTGGTGCATGTTACCGATGAATGGCAGCGTGGCTGGCCCAGGGGGTAGCCGGCCTATCTCCCTTTTCCTGCTGGAAGCTGCTCTTCTCTTGTGATGAAGCAGCGGCACAAGGATAGCCGTTATTGTCAACAAGAATGGAACATGGATATATGGAGAAGAAAGTATTTGTGACAGTGTTGTCGTTTCTATTGATCTGGACATTGTTTGTCCTCAGCTATAGCTACTACTACTACTAGCAGGTATGTGTGTGTGGTGTGTGTGGAACAGCTCGAACTGTTTGTGCTCCTGGACACTGAAGCTAACCTATCTGTGGGTATACTTATAGCAAGGAACCGATGATTAACTCAAATAATTAAGGACTTTGCTAAGCTAAATGTGTTTTTGATGAAGAGTTCTAGAGGATGCATGTGCGCATTGTGCATTGTCAACTACTGCCTATTGGATCAATCTTAAAAGGGTATTGACCAGTCCTAATAGTACTATGTTTCACATGCACACAGAATGAACATACTACTAGATGATGAATAATTCTCAAAAAGGATAAGTTGTGGGCTTGTGTAAGCCATGTGACATAAGCATCTGATTCATACTTTTTTTTTCCTTTGAGGTAATTTATTACAGAATGCCTGCGTGTTCTTCGATGAGTAGGCATACTCATTTGCTATTTTTAAATTTATTACTAGACACCAAGGATGGCAACGGATTGTGGTATTTAGAAATTACGACCCCCTGTACATGTAGTGATTAGTTGAACGCTGCTCAAAAACAGATGAAAATACACATGAATAAAGGATCGCTAGGCACTCAACAGGCATGTACAGGAGGTTTTTGTGCAAATTCCTGAGAGAAATGTTTTTCCAGTTCCTAGAGTGACCTTCAGTATATTTCATGATTCTTTATAAATCCTTCCAGGTGAGAGTATACTGAAAGCAATTGGGGACCAGCCATGACTTCTTAGACTAAAGGCTATGGTAAACACAATTTACATGAGATGTGTGATTTATTGATTGGTCATTTGATAAGAATCTGTATTACTGTCTATGTGATAATAGATTAAAGATGGATAACCTTCTACCTTAAGATGGATATGCAAATTGATATTTGATATAGTTGCTGTCAGAGCTCACCACAAATAGAATGGTACTTTTCAAATGACTAAAATGCATGAACAGGCCATTAACTTGTGCGGCTGTGTCGATTTGAGCCATCAACTTCGTAAGTGCATTTTTTAGGTCCAAAAACTTTTACTTTTGGTGCACCAATAGGCCATACCCCTTCAACTCATATTTTTCACCTACGTGGACAACACTCTTTTATCAAAATGCCCCCTCAAATCCTTCGTCCTCTCATTTAGTAGGCTAACCACCACATTGCACTCTTCTGGGCATTTCATCGAGCACCCAAGGGGCACACTTCGCCGCGGACATGGCTGCTGCTGAGCTCGTCGACGCCGTGCATGCTGCCCTGTCGGCGGCCTTGGCCTCCGCCTCCGCCGTGCTGTGCCCCATTGGCGGCAGCCTCAACGAGCCCACAACCTCAACGCCGTAGACCACCCCTTCACGTGGTCTGGCTGGAGCCCGGCGGCAAGCTTGCCCCACTACGTCGACCGCCTCGCGAACTACAACCAGGGCGAGGTCACCCCTCGCTCCTAACGCGCCACAAGATGGGGCCGACGGCGAGCCCACACCACCGCCGCGTTCCCCGCTAGACCTACGCCTCGAGCCGCGACCATGGAGGTGTCCGGAAGCGAGCGGCCGCGGCGGCAGCAGCACACCACGACGAGCGAGGCATGGGGCGGCGGCGGCGGCGAGGGTGGCGTCCACCTTTGCCCGCGTTTCATGGCCATCCTGTGCGCGGTCGGCTTCGTGGCGCCCGCCGAGCCCATGCCTCGCCAAGCCGTGTCACCATCGTGTGGGCGGCCGGCTTCGTGGCGCGCCCTCCGCGCCCGCGCCCGCCAAGCCGCGTCGCCATCTTGTGTGCGGACGCCATGTGCACGCCGATGCCCCGACAGTCTGCTGCAGCATGGTCAAGGGGCGGAGTGGTACCTATACGCCGTCGGGCCGGAGGGCCGACGTCATCGTGGTCGCCACTCAACATCGACGACGGCGAACGGCTCCGAAGTGGGGCGGCCTTCAGCAACGCGCGCGGGTTGCCTGAGCATTCACGATGTTGTCGATGATAAGGCCACATTCGCGAAACCAGGCGTTGTGGTCGTTGTCGCCGGAGAGCTATCGCGCGGGGCAAGGGGCAGCGACGCCACCGCCACCGCCATGGAGGAGCAAAGGAGCCATCGGTGGATGAGAGGCTGGAGACGCGGAGGAGCAGAGCACCAACACGACGGGGAGGCCGGCGACGCCCGCGGCCGCGGCGTGGACACAAGCGTGTCGGTTGGTGTTGAACCGGGCGAAGTTGGCCGCGGAGGTCGTGGACGAGGACGGACTCGCTGCCCGTGTGGAGCTCGCCCGTGCCGCCTCATCCAGTCGTGGTGCAAGCTCCACGCCGCCGATGACGTCGACCGCGTCCACATGTCCAGGGCGCGCGTGGCGCTGCTCCTGGAGCACATGATGGCCACGCGTTGTCGCCAAACAGGTTGGCGTCCCTCCCGGAGCAGGTGTTCGGGAAGGCCGTGGTGCTGCTTCGCGGCCGGGCCGGTGTCAACCGCGCAACCTAGGGCTGCAACCAGCCATAGGTTGAAAAAACAGGACTGGAATGAGAGGACGAAAGAATTGAGGGGGTATTTTGCTAAAAGGACATTGTCCACGTAGGCGAAAAACATCAAACGGAGGGATATGGCCTATTGGTGCACCATAAGTAAAGTTTTTGACCTAAAAATGCATTTTCGAAGTTAATAGCCTAAATCGACACAACCGCACAAGTTAATAGCCTATTCATGCATTAAACTCTTTTCAAATTTAGAGCATCACATTTCAGTATGTCATATCAAATTAGCAAAACCATCCAACTACTCTATTCAGGATTCTTACATATCGCAGATTAGTTGGGCTCATGCCGCCTGAACTCTGAGAGTCAAATTAGTTAGAAACATTGTTTGGTAGAAGATCACATTGTAAGTTTAGTTACAAAAAGGAATTGGCTGCCATTCGCAATCAGGTATGCTACTATTCTGGAACAAGACAGATCGAAGTTGTTTCAATCTAACTGCACATGTTTCTTTTTTTTAATATGTCAAATTCAGTACTTTGTAAAAGATTAACTAATGATGCTTCGTAAACTCCTCTTTATTATATTTGATCATAATTAGGTATCTTGTATTAAGATAAATAAAAGTTCCAGAGCCATTTTTGTCGGATAGATGGGGAGAAAACATGTTATGTTTGTAAAATAGAAATGTGTTGAAGCGACAGAGCACACATGACCCTACTCTATTTCTTTAATCATTTTTCCTTCAAAATTTTCTAGGTAGAGGACAAATATTTTCTGCAATGCATAAGTATACCAGGTGCTTCGTGTCGTTACCAAAGATCTCGAGCTCCTTGTTGGAGATGTATTTTTTCCATCGCTTTATTTTTTTTTTCTTAGTTGTGTCGGTGTTATCCGGTGACTTTTGTTTTACCCAAACACTAGCTACCTGTTTTGTAAAAATTGGCCCGATTCTACCCGTTGGTAGATGAAGCCGGGTATTAATTATATTCATTATCTAAAAAAATCAGGTCAACTGCTCTCTCCGTCCAAAACAGGTAGAGAGCATAAAGTACGAGGATAAAGTACTTTATGACCCATACGCACGAGTCATAAAAGTACAAGGATAAAAGTACTTTATGACACCCCCCCTAAATTCTAGAGGTTGCGTGCATTGTGCAATGTCAACTGCTTTCTCCGTCTTAAAAAAGAGTGTCGTTTTAGGTTTTTCAGACTTTATGTTTGACCATTCACCTTATTTAAAAATTTTATACAAAATAGAAAATAAATAAATCATTATTAAATTAACTCTAGTAATAAGATAAGTCATAACAAACTAAATAATATTTATAGAAAAATTTGAATAAGACGGATGGTCAAACGATATGTTTGAAAAAAACTTAAAACGACACTCTTTTAGGGATGGAGGAAGTATTGCCTATTGGAGATCAATCTTAAAAGATTACTAGTGGTTATTGACCTGTCCTAATTAATAGTAGTATGTTTCACATTGTTGATGCAGACAGAATGAACATATACTACTCTCTAGGATAAGTCATGGCCTTGTGTAAAGCCATATGACATAAGCATTTGACTGTAATAGCTTTTACAGTACTTTATGACCCCATAAAGAGTAAAGACCGTACTAAGTCAATTAATTAGTGTATATGTGCAAGCCTCTTGCCATTATAAATACACGAAGACACGGAAGAGAACACGTTGAACACGCGACATAGAGTTGTTGCATGAGAGTTAATTTGAGGATACTGGGCATCTATTGTAGAAGGTAGGGAGTATATTTGTTAGGAATGAACCCGTAGGTGGCCCAGGAGAAGAGTACCTGAGTTGTCGCTTTTGGTTGTGTAAGCCTGCTCGGTGATCTTGTTGTACTTGTACCAACGTATTGGATAGTTGATTCTGACCTAGTTGAGTGCATCGTTAATTCATTATTAGGATTAGACTGAACCGGCGGGCTGGCGCTAGAAAAAATAGAACTAGGAACTCGGCCGGTGCATTCCACATAAACCGAGAATTAGAACAAGGAGAACTTGCCGGTTCATTCCAAATAAACCAATAAAATCGGTTGAACCGCTGGTTTTTAGGAAGGATCGAACCAGTCAAAACTGGACTCAAAAAACCTCGGTTGGGTTCGAACCTGACCCCAAACCTTGGCCTATTACAGTTGGTCTTTTTTTTTTTTTTTTTTTTTTTTGAGAAAATGGTTGGATTTTATTAATACAGAAAATTAGATCCTATTTCAATCGGAACTTCCCGCGTCGATCCTTTTTTATTACATCTCACTAACTTCGCCAACTTTCGCACTGCAGGGTCAATGTCTGGGATTGGGAGAAAATGGGTTCTTGGGGGGCCGCAGCTGAAAGGTAAGCAGGTAAGGCGACTCCCTGGCGACCCGAGCCCCGCGCCACCGCCCTTCGACGCGACCTCTATCCCTATTGTCGCTCTCCCTGACCCCATCCATCCTCGTTCCCCGCCTACCCCTTTGTGCTCCAGCCTCGGATTTGCTCCGCCATCGCTTCTCCGGGATCTAGATCTGTCCCGGATCGGAGCAAGCGCCCCACCAGCCATGGAGCGTGGGTCTCCCTCGCGGCGGAGAAGCTGGGCTGATGAAGTGGCCCAGGAGAAGAGTAGCTGAGTTGTCGCTTTTGGTTGTGCAAGCCTGCTCGGTGCCACCACACAGGGCACCTCAATCAAAAAAAAATTCAAAATTGCAGCTAAGTCTTTTGAAGGAGCACCACACAGCCTTCGTTGTCACCGACTGATGTTGCCGCAAGCCAGTCCTTCTCCAACGATTGTTGGGGAGGGCGACCCTCACCAACACCGGCAGCCTCGTGGACCTCGCGTTGACGGTCCAAGAACTCCATGACTTAAGATCCTCGGGGCACAACTCTGGGATACCCCGTGAGTGTACTTCCGCGAAGTCTCCCGAGTAATCAACCATCGAAGTTGTCCCCTGGCCGAGCGCCGAGGGGCTTCGACCAATCCTTATTTGTCTATAGACACGAAGCGGTCGCGGTTCAAAGATTGGGATGGCAAGCCCCGGCGGGCGGTGGTCGCGGGAGGAAGCACCAAGGACCTAGGAGCCTTGAAGCACCTAGCGGTGGCCGGGGAATGTAAGCAGCTAGGGCAAGCGTAGGCTAGAGTGTGAGTTTACCGGTTTGCCCCGAGAAGGTGATTGTACCAAATTACCCCTGCGAGGGTCCACCTATCGATGAGTGCAAAGTTTGAACCCTAATGTAAAAGCATCTCTGATCCTTCAGCTCCCTATAAATATTCAGGTACGGGTACAGGAAGAGGAGGTTGGTGGCTAAATTTATGGCCAGTTAATCGAGAATCTCCAAGGTTACCTCCGCCACGCATTTTGCTTGCAGACCTTAACGACCTCTGCACCGCCTCGCCCCGACAATCCCAAATGAGGGGTGGGGAGCCGCGGAGTCCCATTTCCCACTCCTCCACTTCACACTATTTCCTCTCTGTGGTAAGCCCTTGCCCCCAATCCCGCAACCCCCGGGTGTGAAGGTCAAGGGGGCAGGTGTGAACCCCACACCTACCACAATGAAGAAGACACCGAATGAAGCTCATGGCCGAATTCTAGATCAACGAAGAATCTTCATCAAAGTTTCAGGAACCCATAAGAAACGCGCCAAGGATTGTCGCTAATTCATTGAACGCACTGGCCAAAAGCAAGTTGCCATCTCCTCCTGGTTATTACTGGGATCTGACACCAATTGCCACGCCATCCAGCCCCAGACGATGAACAACAAACCCACAAGGGGGATATGAATACACGTCTCCAAACACAAGGGAAGGTGGATAGCAAAACTCACAAGGAAAATTATGACATGTCCACCAGAATTGCCTCGGAGGGACAAAAGATGGATGGATGACACCCCATCTCCATCCATAAATCCACCAAAACTCCTCCACGTACTTATTGTTATACAATGGCTTACAAGACCAGCATCGTCGATGAAGGCATGGGCATCACCGACATAGGCAAGAACACAGAGGAATTGAACACCAACACAAAAGAAAAGTTTGATGGCATACCTGTTAGTTTCAAATCCCCAACAAAAGATGTTGCCGCTGAGCACCACACACCAACCAGCCACCACTGGTACTTGCTCACCATTGAAGGGGACGAGTGCAAAGAAGTTGTAGAAGACAAACTCCAACCCTAATCTACCTAAAACTACCTTAATAGGAGAGGATATGTAGACTACCCACTGGATTCGCAGCCCCCCTCCCATGCTCACGGTGCCACGGAGGCCGTTGAAGCCTAGGACCGCCAAATCCGGCAATGGGGATGTGTCGGCTCGTAGTCGCCCTTGTGTTCTTGTTTAGAAGATTTGGGAAGAGACGCGAGCTCTCTCTCCCGATATCGAGTTGATCTAGGTCCAAAACTCGAAATGGGTTTTGGCATTTAGACGGGAGTGATACTACAAGAAATTGTGCTTTACATGACATTTTTTGGTGACGTTCTAAAAAACCATCACGGATTTATACTATTTGTGACGGTCATTGCAAGGGCGATACAATTGTGAGGAACCAAAGGATGTGACTGATGTTGTCTCTGAGGTTCTTGGTCATAAGACTAAGATGAATGGCTTTCTGGTAAATGTGTGGATGAAAAGCTCATTTGCTATAGAGGACAATGATGAAAGTCGGCTAGAAGCTTAACTGGTGGTGGATAAGTAGGCAAATAATGATCTTAGGGAGATTGTGAAGTCCCAGCAACTGCAGTTGGATGAGATAAAAAAAAAAAGCAGAAAGTAGAAGAAGCAAAGGCAATCTAGGATGAAGAGAATAAGCAAAAGCAAGCTGAGACAGATGCATTGATTAGGGATTTCATTTTTCCATGCTTCCAGGATGTAGACCAACAAGGTAAAGTTGTGTTTGGCTTACCTGCTTCAACACCAAGGATTTTGGCTTGTCTTTTGAGGGTCGATGCACTTTGGTGATTTTGGGTTGCTTGACTTCGAATGTTGGCCTGTGTGGTGCAATGTAAGCCTATATGTTGGACTTGTGCAATGTAAGCCTATATGTTGCCTGAACTTTTGGCAAGTGGTGCTGCAGCTACTTAACTTCGAATGCTTTTGTTTGAACTTATGCCACATGGTGTGGTGACCTTTAAATGTAACTGATGTGTGGCCTTTTAAATGTACAGTGGCCTGTAATGGCAATGGGACCTCTCTCTATATATAATCTATATTTCATTATATCTGTGACCGATCGTCATGTCTATTTGTGATGATTTGGATTTGTTTATTTAAATTCGAATTTGAATATTTTTGGCAAAAAATTAAATATTGATGTCTCATTGTATATGTGATGATCAGCTATGACGATTTGCATGTGGCGCCCATTTGAATAAGAATTTAAATATTTCAAATAACAAAATAAATTTTAATATTTTTGGCAAAAAAAATTAAATTTGAATAATGGGCCAATTCTTCAATGCAATTGGCTGGCTTGGTATTATGGGCCTAATTAGAAAAAAAAAAATAAAGGAAACATGGGCTTAGTGGCCAAACAATATGAAGGACAATTGGGCCTCCTCCATAATGGGCTGGCAGAAGCCAATGCTAATGTGGCAAGGTAGTTGCCATGTCAAATCCATCATCACCAAATGACATGGTAAACGCTGATGTAGCAAGGTAGCTTCATCCATGTATTCCATGACGATATAAATTGACAATCCATGACGGCTCAAATCGGTCCAAAAAAATTATGGCATGAGATACATGACAGATTTCTTGACTTGTCATATATAGCAAGTTAACTGTGACGTATTTTTTAGTATCTATGACCAAAGCGTATGTACAACACCATTCTTTGTAACGAGTACGCAAGTTTGAGGGGCCGATATCCGGTTTCTAGTTAATAGACCTATTTGACATTGTTATGCAAGATCGTCGACCTACTATTTAACTCTTTAAAAATCCAAATATTGCTAATATTTTCTACAAATGTAGTCAATGTAGGTTTATAAAGGTTAATCGGTATAAATATTGTAGCGACATTTTAAAAGGACCGTATGCATATGTTGAAAACGCTCACCCAGAACCTGTACACAAGAAGGACATCAGATCGAGTAGGTTAAATTATTTTGAGCTCGCACAGCTGGTCTTGTTTAGTTGGGCAAAAACTTGCCAATAGCAATCAACAAACTCATGTAGCATTCCCATAGCATTTTCGTTTGTATTTGGTAAACATTGTCCAATCATGAACTAACCTCAAAAGATTCGATCTCGTGATGTATAACGTAAGCTGTGTAATTAGTTTTTTTTACCTACATTTATTGCTCCGAACATGTGTCTTTTGGTGTATTTAATGTGATGTGATGGAGAGAATCAAAACTTGGAATTTGGCTACCAAAAACTTGCCAACTAAACGAGGCCCTAAGGTCGGGTCTCAATGGAGAGTTTCACCTCTCGGTTTCCAAGATGTGAAACTTTGACTCAAGGGTCCCACACCTCTCTCATTGCATGGTTTAATTGCATACGGAGTAGTTCCATGGTGAAACACTATTTGTGTATCAATGAGGGTTTCAACGCATGTGAAACAAGGTTCGAAGGTTTCACCATGGTGAAACTTTTTCTTCTCTCTCCCGAGGTTTCATGCAAAAATGAAGTTTTTTTGATATGACGTTGCATTTAATGTGTATGAAACACTCATGAAACCCCATTAAAACTGACCTAATAAGCTGCACCCTCATCCTCCAAAGCAAACTTTATTCCTCCATGTAGCTAGTCCTCTCATAAATTAGCGAAACCGCCGCAGTCCACGTGCATGCATGCTACTATCACTGGGTCTCACTCTCATACAGATGCGCCGGCAGCCGTGGCCGCCTGCAGGACGAGCGGGTCGGCGAGCACAAGGCTCGCCGCGGCCTCCCGGAGCTGGATCCTGTCGACGCCCGGCGGATTGCTCCAGTAGAACCCCTGCAGGAGCCTCGCGAGCAGCATCACGGTGATGAGCGTGCCGAGCGACAGGCCCGGCACCCGCGCCTGCGGTGCTGAAGGAGATGAACCGCAGCTCGGGCTCGGCGAGCGAGACGACGGCGCCGCCGCTCGCCGCCTCCAGCATCTGCAGGTGCCGCTCGGAGCGGAACTCGAGCGGGTCCTCCCACGCCCTGGGGTTCCGGCCGAGCCCGACGCGGCTGAGGAGGACGTGGCTGCCCCTGGGGACGGCGTAGCCGGCGACGGTCGTGTCCGCCATGGCGACGCGCGGCGGGTTGAAGGGGTGGTACGGGTGCAGCCGGAACGCCTCGCGGATGCACGCCTTGAGGTAGCTGAGCCCGCGCACGTCGGACTCCGCCACCAGGCGGTCCCGGCCGACGACGGCGGCGTCGAGCTCGGCCGTCGCCTTCGCCATGACGTCCGGCCGGTTCATCATCTCCGCCAGCGCCCACTCCGCCGCGTTGGACGGGTTGTCCACCGTCGCAATCATGATGTCCTGCATTACACGCATATGGCGCGTTATTTCGGTCACTGCTCACTATAGAAAGTAGCCGTATTGGCCAGCCAGCTAGCTTTCTACAGTGCTTCACTATTGCACTTCTACAGTACCATGCATGTCGTAGCTTAGCTAGGGAGAGAAAAATGTGTGTGTGTCGTGGTGTGTGGTAGATGGATTAGCTTACGATGGTTTGCGCCTTGATCTCCTCGACTGTAAGCAGAGGCCGGCCCGCCGCGTCGTCGAGCGAGGCGAGGACGTCGAGGAAGTCTGCGACGTCGCGTCGCTCGCCGGCCTTGCGCAGCAGACGCCACTCCTCGACCCTCTCCTCGACGATGGGGTCGTGCAGGCGGTTCAGTGTCCTCATCACCCGCCTGACGACCCGCTCGTGTCCGTCGAGGTCGAGGCCGACGAGCGCCGGGAAGTAGTCGGAGACGCAGAAGGCGTCGAGGTAGTTGAGCGTGGCGAAGAGCGCGTCCACGTGCTCCGTCTCGTCGCGTCCAGGACCGGCGGCGGCGGCGGCGTCGGCCGGCTGCAGGGCGCTCGCGAACGCGAAGTGGCGCCGCCCCAGGGTGAGCCTCCGGATGACGTTGCCGCAGAAGTGCCTGGCGACGTGGCGCACGTCGACGGCGCCGCCGGCACGGCGGCACAGCGCGCGGACGTAGCGGACGAGGTGGTCGGCCTCCCCTTCCCGCGCGGCGCGGAGACGGCGCTCGGTGGCCGGCGCGAGGACCTCGGCCGTGAGCACGCGCCGCATCTTCCTCCACTGGTCCCCGGCCGGGGCAATGCTGGCGCTGCGGTAGCCGACGCTGAACGTGGCGGCGGCGAACGTGGCGGGGCGGTCGGCGAAGACGGCGTCGTTCTTGCGCAGCACCTCGCGGGCCATCACGGGGCACGACACGGCCACCACGTGGACGGGGCCCAGGCGCACCGCGCACGCACCTGCGTTTTTGTACCGTTCGGTTTACCGCGGTAAATCGCGGTAACCGTTTTACCGGCCCGGTCTGGTTACCGCAGACGGGCGGTAAAAGTCAAATTCAAAATGTAAAATTTGAAAAAAAATGTTGAAAATATTCTATAAAATAGTTCATGATTTATAGAAGCCAATGGTATAAAAATTTGTCAAATTGGAGTTGGTTTGGTATAAAAAATTTCAAATCTAAGTTTGAAAAAAAAAAAAAAGAAAAAAATACACAGCCGGCCCATTAAATCATGAAGGTCGAAAAACATACTAAACACGCTCAAATTTAAGTAATTTTGACATCATTGGATTCTACAAATCATGAAGTATTTTTAGGAATTTTTTTAGCATTTTATAAAAAAAAATTACATTTTGAATTTTGAAAAACCGTTCAAACTGCTCAAACCGCTCGGTAAACCGCTCAAACCGGGCGGTATAAATTCCAAACCGCCGGTTTGCGAATTCTTACCGATGGCGGCGGCGTTTGAATTCAAACGAATTCAAATTCCAAACCGTCCGGTTACCGGCGGTTTACGCAGAACGGACGATAAAACGAAAACCGGACCCCGGCGGTTTCTTCTCTCCGGTCGGTAAAAAAAAACGCAGGCACGCACACGATGTCCCCGCCGCCGGACTCGGACAGCAGGCGGTGCAGCCACCGGGAGACTGCCGGCTTGTTGGCCACCATCTGGTGCATGTTGCCGAGCAATGGCAGCCCCTTCGCGGCCCCGGGGGCGGCCCGCCCTTGGACGTCGTCATCGTCGCCAGCTTGATATTATTGCCCCGGTACAGGGCTGTCATCAACGCGACGACGACGAAGACGGCCGCCGCGGTTGCAGCAAGCATGGCTGGAGCTGGGGCGGCGCTCGGTAACAAGGTGGCCATGCGGCTCGTCTCTGGCAGCATTGGTGACAAGAAGAGGCCGGCGTGTGTGACTGATGGATATAAATGTGGGTCAGTGAGCAGGCGATCGATCCAGCGCTGTGGTTCTGACCATCTTGCACGTATCTATACGGTACATCTATATCTAAAACTATTTCTAAACATATTCATATATTTATATATCTTTATAATCTTATTAAACCTACTAGCCATTCTATCTCGCCATACAAGCAATCACCTTACTAGTCCCCTAGTTATCGTCATTAGTAGTACGCTACGCCATCCACAACCATTAATCTAGAATAGTTTATTTCTGGAGTAAAGTATATCACCGATCGATAAACTTGTAGCGTTGTGTCATCTCGGTCTCAAAACTTGCAAATCAACCGTTTAGATCATCAAACTTATTTGTCTCGTGTCATCTCAGTCCCTAAACTTGTTCAATTGTGTCATTTTGGGCCCTAAACTAGCAAATCACCCGTTTAGATCCTCAAACTTATTTTGTTGTGTCATCCCGATCCCTAAACTTGGTTTTGAGTCTTGCACAGGTCAAAATAGGGCGATCTAAAAACTTTATATAAAAAAATAATTCATATCTTTTTCATATAAACTTGAATGAAGACGAACTTTATATCACATTTGTAGTTCTCGACGCGATCTACAACTTCGTAGTTAAAAAGTTTTTGAATTTAAACTATTTAGGGTCCCAAAATATTGTTGTATAATTATAGATTTTTGAAATTTAAGTTATCATACAATATGAAAGTTATAGTTCTCAATATATTCTACAACTTTGTAGTCAAAAGTTTTATTATTTGAAGTCCTTTAGTGTATCAAAATTTAATTTAAAATTTAAACTTTTAAAATCTATAAAAAAGGGCGTACCCTTGTATAAATAATTTAATCTCATTTTCATCACATCATCACACAATAAAAGAGTGAGTTTTTTAGGGCTCTTCCTCTATAATAATTGTCCGATCTTGACGTCGTGCTATATGAGCCCTCCATTATCCTTGATCTTACATGTACGATGTGGATGTACGCGAGTCCTACTCAACCAAGAACCCTAGTGGATGTTAAAAAAAAAGAACCCTAGTGGATGTTAAAAAAAAAAAAAAGAACCTAGTGTAAATCTGGATAAATAAAAATCGTCCTAATACCTTACGCCAAGCTGTTGATCGGCGAGCCCATGCCAAGAGTTAAGGGGAACACGTGCACTTGTCCAAGGATGATATATAATGCCAAAAAGGATGAATGTTAAAAAAAAAATGATATGTAATGCCTACTCCGATTGATCGGTCAAGTAAACTCGGAAAGACAAATATATACGGGTTTTTATACTTGATGATTGGACAATTCGGAGACACAGAAATTAAATAGCTCCAATCTGGTTAGAAGAAAAGGTACGTGCTGTTTGCTGTAAACAAAGGGAAATAATAAAAAAATAAACACGTCTTACGCGCGGACTTCTGATTTTATTTTCCTTTCTTCAAAAAAGCGCGACTCGAAACACCCGCTTGGGATCCGTAAAAATTAGTAGATAAAAACAAATGAGCATGCACCTACGTGGCCACGGATGCTTTTAAGGTACGGTAATAAAATTGTCATGTAGTACTAGTTTTTTTTTTTTTTTTTTGCACCAGTGAAACAAGACATCGGGCGATAGTTGGCAAGGTTCATGAGCATCAATAACGCCCCGTGTCTTTGTGTGACCAAAGGGGCACAGGCGTGGTGACGCGTCGTCAGGGAGTGAATCCTTGTTGGAATGGGAGGCGGCGTGGGCTGTGTTGGAAGCGGGAGTAGGGGAGGCAGCGTGAACCGTCGGTGAAAAAGGGCGCAGAGGAGGCGGTTTCGTCGGGGAGGGAAGCACGGAAGATTGAGTGTACCAAGCCATCAGTGAAGAGAATCGGAGAGGAGGCGACGCCTCTGGGTGTAGGCGGTGTCATGCTCGTAGGCCTTGTCTACATCCTCGGTGGATAAGGAAGCGGTGACAACTGCAGGGCAACCAAAGAGAGAGCCAATCGTTGCGAAACTAAGAAATTGTCATTTTAAGTTTTGCCAATGGAGAAGGAATTGTTCCACTCTGATTCTTATTGCCATCAAACTTTGGAAGTGTCTCTACAATTACTATTAGAAATAGATGCAATTCAAGCCTCTAAATGCACCATTAAACACTTAACCTTATATAACGGAGCTCGTACAAAACTGGATGAAACATCAATCAAATCAATATCAACACAAACACCAAAAAAGGAAAAAAGGAACTCAAGCTTTGCCCGAACCGTGCACCTGCTTTCTTTAGCAAAACCGGTAGTCACTTTCTTTGCCCAGATCCGATAGGGCCGATCTAGGCCGTCCATCCTAGATCAGACGGCCAAGGCAACCTCAGCGGCCGCAACTTTTATCCACATCCGTTTGGCCCACGCGCTCTCAGTCTCCTCTCTCCTCGCGTGCTTAGGGTTTTGACTCCTAAACCAGCTCCGCCCCACGCCGCGCCGCCATGATGCAGCCGCCGCCGCCACAGCAGCAGCAGCAATGGGCAATGGCGCCGCCGCCCCCTGCCACAGTACTACCAGGCGGGGCACCCCCGCCGCCGCCCCCGCAGTTCTACCAGGCGGGCCCTCCGCCACCCGCTATGTGGGGCCAGCCGCCGCCGCAGGCGGCGCCGGCACCGGCACCGGCGGGCGGCGGGGCCGGGATGAGGCCAGGACCCTCTGGATCGGGGACCTGCAGTACTGGATGGACGAGAACTACCTCTATAGCTGCTTCTCCCAGGCCGGCGAGGTGATGCTCTGCTGCTTGTGAATTTATTATTTATTACCGTTATTAGTTAAGAGTTTGATGATATACTGCTAAAGTAGGAAAACGTGGACTTTATATCTACGTGCGTAGTGAAGTTAGGTCTTTCCTATTTTGCCTCCGCAATGGATTTGGCATCTGGATTTATTACCTTCTTAAGTGCAAAAATTATTACTGCCACTCATTATTTGTTCTGGTGGTATTATTACTTTTTAAAATTGAACCGGCACGAGATAGTTCCCGTTTCTATTGATAAAGAGAAAGGTACAACCCTCAAGGGTAAAGCAAAACAAAAGCTGTTGTTGATATCAGCCATATAGGTAGGCACAATCTCAGACAGTTTCTTTTCCTTTGCTAGTGCCCAAGCTCTAGCTTCATCCTTGAATTTTTTTCAAAGAGTGAAAAGGACTGACAACTCTTTGTGCCAGAACACTCTTTCATTCCTTTCTTTATGTATCTCCCAAATCACTTTGATAATGAGGGTTCTCAAAACTTTTTCTGCACATTTTGTGCACACACCAGATTAGTTAAAGCTACTTCGTACATGTACCTATTCACTGGCAGTCCAGTTGGTGGCTGCAACATATTGCAATGAGACCCAGTCTGCTGACAAGTTCTATATCCTCTTTGTATAGCAGCACTTGACCAACAAGTGATGAGCTGTGTCATGTGTGTGTGTCGACCTAGGAAGAAAAGTTGTTTTGTACTACTTCTTTATTAGGTCTGGTTGATTTAAAAAAAAAAATTAGAGCAAAGGTGGTAACTTGGTAAGCCATAGTTGAAGCTACCATATATAGAATTGAGGTATTATATACCGTTAATTGGTCATGCAGCTAGTATGGCACAGCAAGCAGCTACATAATAGCTTCTCATCTGCTGAGGAGGTGGATTAAATCATCTGTGCTGTTTGTTTCATTGTTTGTGTTCTTTTAACCTTATGTATTAATTATGTGGTGCTTCGATTTTTTTTTTTGTATGTGTTTTGTTCATGTGCCTGTTGTAAACCCAGAGGAAAATTCCACTGCTTTACATCAAATGAAGTCAGTGGATCTTTGAGGGATGTGAGGTTTCATAATCGTAAAAAGAATTAGTTCACATCTTCAGGAATGATAATTCCTTTCTAGCTGCATCTGAATATTACTCTTTGGACAACTCCAAACAACTGGTGTTGTGGTAACCTCTTACCAAAAGTGGGTGTTATGGTTTTTCGCTCTTAATATTAGCAATATGTATTTGCCACAGGGAAATGATTGTGCTGATAGGTTTACTCTGTTATTCTGGGGAGCACAATATATATTTTTTAGTTCACTTAAGCTGTTAGTCTCTTTACTTAATTTTTAAGTGTGAGTTTTTGCACCATTAGTTCTTGCTAAGTGTAGTTTATACCCACTTATCAGTTGCTCCAGTGTAATGATAAAGCTGCTACTGAACTGCAGTAACTAGGAGTAGCACATATCAATAGATATTAGTATGACCCAGCATGGGTTCACTGTGTCATTGATTCTATTTCATGACAAGGTAATTACAGTATCAAAGATGGTAGCATGACCCAGTTTGAAGGGGGACACTAAAATATTGAAAAGAAAGGACTGGTAGGACAAGTTTATTGCGCCTTCTTGAGCTCATAAGTTTCAAGGCTTGACACCTTATATCGTTGGCTCTAAACTTGTCCCAATTCAATATAAATGCGCTTTCATAGTTGGTAAAGAATATTTGTCTTTATGTGTAGGTTTTTACCCTCAAACTGTTTGAAAATGTCATGGTGGCCTGGATCCTTTTGTACTATGAGTTCTAACTGTTAGTACAGATGACTCTAAGATTCTTATAGATGATGTTCTCAAGTAACATAACATTTCATAAACTAGTACCTAAGAGAAATACACCAGTTTTGCTTTGTGATCCAAGGTAATTGACCTACTGAGTATAAGCGAAGACTCTTACACCACGATATAGTATTTTATTTTAGATGAGATATCTTCTTCCTTGCATTGTCATACTTACTGCATGAGGAACTCCATTGTGATGTTTTGGCCTTATGTTTTGTTTGCTTGTATAATATTCAGGTTGTTTCTGTGAAGATAATTCGGAACAAGCAGACTGGGCAACCTGAGGGTTATGGTTTTATTGAATTCGGCAACCATGCTTTAGCCGAGCAAGTTCTGCAGAATTATAATGGTCAAATGATGCCTAATGTTAATCAACCTTTCAAATTGAATTGGGCTACCAGTGGAGCTGGTGAGAAACGTGGAGATGATGGTTCGGACTATACTATTTTTGTTGGGGACTTGGCCTCAGATGTTACAGATTTCATTCTACAAGATACATTCAAGAGTCGTTATCCATCAGTTAAGGGTGCAAAAGTTGTCTTTGACAGAACTACTGGCCGTTCGAAAGGCTATGGTTTTGTTAAGTTTGCAGATTTGGATGAACAGACACGAGCAATGACTGAAATGAATGGACAATACTGTTCTAGCAGACCCATGCGCCTTGGACCAGCATCCAACAAGAAGAATGCTGGTGGACAACAACAACCATCGAGCGGTATGCATCCTTAATTCTTATGTAGGATTTTTTTATTCTGTCAATGGAATTATAAGTAATTTGATATAAACTCTTCTATTGTACGATTTTTTTGATAGATAAGGCAGGCTTCTGCTTTTTTTTTTTCTTTTATCTTCGATCCTTCATTTACTTGGCATCGATTCACTTAGTCTCTTTGTTGAGAAGCCTTGACTATATCCTACGTTGCTACTTGTGTGTGTGTGTCTTGCTGCCTCTTGCTATTTTCCTATGTCATAGATGTTGCTTCAGTCCTTTGATTTGGTATATCTTCATTTTCCTATGTATTTATGTCCTTTTCATTTTTGAGTAATAAGCAATTTATGGTTACTTAAGAAATTACCTTAGTTGACATTTGAGGCAGGCAGATACCTGTTTTTTACTCCAAAGATTCTGCCGTGACTGTCATTGGATCCGTCTTTCACTTAACAGTGCAGTCAACAAAAACTTTGCTAGGACTGTTGGTAGTATATGTATATCTTCATTACAATATTTTATTTTTGTACCTGGAATATTGTTGAATTATTCTAATTTTTAATGCAATGTTTTCCATCTTGAGATTGGACTACTTAGTTCAATTCATTTTTTGTTATCTGTTATGATATGATAAGATTGACACGTGGCATACTTGCGTTGTTACCACCCATGATTGATTGTTGAAATTTCATATGTTTATGGATCATAACATAACTCTCGGCGTATTCAGGACCTGCTTATAATGTGAAGTGAATTGTCTTACTCTTTCCGTTCTTCTGCAGCTATTTACCAGAATACCCAAGGAACAGATTCTGATAGCGATCCAAACAATACTACTGTAGGTATCTGTAAATAGCTTTGTCTGTTTCGAGCTGCATGTTGGATGTTTATTTTCTAGACTTCATTGCAGGTATTTGTTGGTGGTCTTGACCCGAGTGTGACTGATGAGCTTCTGAAGCAAACATTCAGTCCATAATGAGAGCTTCTCTATGTCAAAATACCTGTAGGAAAGCGTTGTGGATTTGTCCAATATTCTAACAGGTATGAAGAGTATCCTCCTTTGTGTTGTTATTCGATAGTCTCATTTTTTTTAGGTTTAGTGCATTGTGCAGATCAATTTATAGACTAGTCAATAGTCATTAGTGATGCTATCTTGAGTATCCAGTTACTTGTTGAAGCCTTTTTTGTGTCAGTAATCAATATCCAAAATAGCACCCACTTGGTTATAGTGATTCCACATTAACAGAGGATGTGTAAATTTAAACCATATGAAAAAGGATTTGGAATTTAAATTGGAAAATGCTTCTATTATTCCTGAACCAGATACTGCTATATGGATTTTATCTTGATTAAAAAACTTTCTTCAGGGCATCAGCTGAGGAGGCCATCAGGGTGCTAAATGGAAGCCAGCTGGGAGGTCAGAGCATAAGGCTCTCATGGGGTCGTAGCCCTGCAAACAAGCAGGTAACTTTTCTTTTATCTAATCTGTGTGCCCTTTACTTGGTGCTTTAGTTCACATTCCCTTTGCTGGATTTTTGTTCCAGCCCCAGCAAGAGCAGAACCAATGGAGTGGTGGTGGCTATTATGGGTATCCCCAAGGATATGATCCATATGGTTATGCTCGGCCACCTCAGGATCCTGCCATGTACGCCTACACACCATATCCAGGCTATGGAAACTACCAGCAACAGCCACCCCAGCAGCCCCCACCACAACAGGTAAGCATGTTTCTCAAGGCCCTTGCACGGCATTTTTTTTTTCATTTGTTGATTAATCTTGCAATTGTGCACCACTAAGATGAGGAGTTTCTCCCTTTGCAGTAAGAATAATGATGTCCCGAGAGGATCATGTGCAAACTGGTGGCAAAGTAGTTGGGGCAGCAACTTTGGTGCATTGGCATGAGAGATTCTGCGATGGTTGCTTGTGTTATATTGCTCCAATGCCCTTGTACACGTAGCCTGTGTTGTAACTTAATTTTGCCAAGGCCTAGAGTGACTATTGTTTCAGCTGTAACTGGATTGGACATTTTCCCACTGTACGAGAAGTTTTGTCGCAAGGATTTTCTTCATGCTCTTATTGCTGGAATCTTTGGAGAAAGTTAAATTGCTACTATCTGCATTTCATGTACCGTGGTCCATCTGCTACACAGCATTGCGCATTTGCAGTAGTATTGGCATCGTTAGGATCGGCAATTTCATGGTCACCTGGGCCTTGTTTAGATGGCTAAAATTTGTAACTGGATGTCACATCGCATAATTTATGCTTAGACGTTTCGTTTCGTTTGTTAGTGGTAAATATCATCCTACCACACGAAGAACTAGCCAAAAGAATCGCCTCATGAATGCACATCTAAACTGTGTAATTAGTTAATTTTTTTGGTGTATTTAATGTGATGTGATGGAGAAAGTGGGAAAAAGGTTAGAAATTTTAGCAATCTAAACAAGGCCCTGACGGCAAACGGATTCTGGATTCTGCACCTTCTTGACACTCCATTCCACTGAAGATCATGCAGGTGGTGGATCGTCCAGCAGGCATAGCTCAATCTCATAGCGCTCGGAAAACTTGAGTTCTGCCACCGTGAACTCGCCTCCATCGCCATGGCAGAGGATACTCATATCTTCAGGCAACATGCTGCGCTGTCGCTGTCGCTGCCGCTGATGTGGTTTGCAGAACTTATCAAGCTGGGGGTTGATGTGGCCACCGTCGAAGCAGGGGCAAGCAGAGTCAGTGAGGGCTCGTTTGGATGAGACCCTGGAGCTTTTTGCCCGGCACGGATGCTGCCCGCGACTTGCCTGTGTACCGCTTTGGATGCAACCCCGGTTTGGTTCTGGACCAGGCAAGTGCGTGTGTGCCCAGGCGACCAAATTTGAGCGCTTTGGCTCCAACATCTTGTTGCCTGGGATATGTCAATACTACGGGTGTCTCCTCTGTTTTATTTTATTTTCTTTTCTTTTTATCAATAATAAGTATATCGGTCAAATGAAGTAACTTACTTTTATTCCTATTTCTGTTTGTTTCAAAGTTGGTTATCACAGTACCTTTGTCGTGTTTTTTTCCCTATTTGTTCCTCGATTACATGCACAAATTATAATAAAATTATATTATTTATTTATTTATATATATATATTATTTTCTAAAACAAAACTTATTTTTATTCCTCAATTACGTGATAGTTGTTTCTACTATTAATAATTGAATAATAGTATTATTTTAGTGTTTCTTAGAAACTGTAACTGTTACTACTACTAAAAAGATTTTCTATATGATGAGGCGTCAAATTATTATTCTCTTGTTCATTATATCATTGATTAATTTTAAGAGCTAGGTTATGATTTTCTATTATTTATTTAAATCTTTTATTTGTCTTCTTATATTATTTGAACAAAAGATATTATTTAAAAAGCCAAGAAACATATTAAATTTATTTATAATTCCAAATATATCGTTAATTAAGAAAAAGGTAACTGTGTATGTTTCAATATTTGTTTACTGCTTATATGTCATAACAGTAACCGTGTATGTTTTAATATGGTATTATGTTTTTTATTAGCTTTCCAGGCATAGGCTTCCAACCAAACGCATTTTATCTAACTTGCCTCGCGAGACAGATTCTAGAAAAATTTCCAGGCAACTTCCAGGGAACACTTTTTGCTGCGCGCAGTAGCGGGGCTTCAATCCAAACAAGCCCTGACTGCGGCGAAGCGGAGCGGCAGGAGTAGACGAAGTAGTCGACGGGGAAGGAGTAGCTGTCGTGCCACCACAAAGGATCCTCGAAGGGGACAGTCACCCGGAAGAGAATGGAGTTGCGGTGGGCGGCGATGGCGGTGGGCTCCTGGAACGTGATCGGCGGCCTGCCAGTCAGGTGAAGGTAGAGACGGGAGACCGCGCGGGAGGGTCAGCGATCCTGAGGGAGGTGCATACGGGGCGTCCGGCGCAGTCGAGGGCGAGCGCCGAGGCCGTGGCGTCGTCTTCGACGACCCCGCAATGCCTCCTGCTGCAGCGGTGGACGATGGCGTCGAGGATCAGCCAGCTGGGGACGCGCGGCGGCGGAGGCGAGGCAGAGGGCTTCCTCTGCTCCGGGGCGGATGACCTCGTCGAAGGAGGGGGTAGCTTCCTCACGCCATTGCGGGGGCGCGCTTCTTGATGCCGTTCTCCGCTTCTTCCATGCCGACGCCGCACCGCAGGGAAGACATACGGAAGCAGGGTTAAGCACGGCGTCTCCTTGGTTGTCACTTGTCAGCCAACACTCATGCCAAAATATGGCGGAATGTGGCATGTGGCGGGAGGCCAGAAAAAACATCGCCACGGGTGGCGAGAATTGTGGTGCATGCGAGATTCAGTACTGCATGAGTGTGACAGCCTAATATTAATTCTTTCATTTCAGCTCCAAACCACATTAAATTCAAAACCAAGCACACGTTACGGAAAAAATGAAGTGCATCTAGAAAAAAAATACACTGAACTCCAAAGTTCATTTCATTTGTGAAAACTGTACGACATTATTTCAGTACAACTGTAAAGCTTGCAGCACGGTGCGCGTCAGTCATCAGTGGAGATGCAGGTTTTGCTTTCGTTAGGTCCATGGATCAACCTAATTCCAACTAGTAATTTGGATTTCAAAACAAAGAAAAATGGATAGAAAGCTACCCTTTTGATGCCATCCGGTGCAAATTATATTTCAGAGCATGCTTCTATGTCAAACAGATAAAACCTGATTGTGCTGGGCTGCGCTCAGCAATTGAATCACAGTTGCCGAAACCACCAGGATTGCCAAAGATATCAACATCTCCAACCTTCCTTCAGGACTGCTCAACTTTGAATACAAATTAGTGCCAAGACTAGAATCAACAATTCAAAAGAAGTGTCAGATCAGAGTGCTTTAATTTTTTTTTATGGAAACAGGAGGGGCAAGCCCCTACTGATTAATAAATTATACCAATTTGACATCCGATATATTTCCTGAGTATTGCATAAACAGTAGCGTTCGGACATGCTGCATGTAAGCAAAGACTAATTTCATCAGAATGCAGATCTTTCTACCATGTGAGGTACATGGTATTATTGCAGAAGGTAATATGTAGTAAGAAGATTCACAATTATATCCACAAAATAAACAGTAAACTATGCAAATGTGATTTCAAACTACTTAGTTACACAGGCTCACCCAGAGGCCTTCCATTTCTGCTTTCTTTTTCTCGTCCATAGTATTCTCAAAAGTTGTTCCCATAAAGAAAGGAACTCCATACAGAAATTCTGTGTACTGTGTTCATCAGCTACTGAAATAACTCAAGAACCACTCTCATCAATTTTGAAATGTCAGACTAAATCTTCTAGTGTCTTTGTATTCTAGATATCTTCAAAAACTCCTTGATAAAACGTACTGCCACTAATTAGGAATATGAAACAGTCTTTGATCCTGACTTTCTGTGTCCATCCATCAAAGCCTGTATTTCAACAGCGTGATTACATCATACCTAACCACCACGGGTTGGGTAGAGGAGCAAAATAATGTGGATGACACCTTCAGGCTAATTAGAAACTAATCCTGATAACACCAGCACTTGCAAACAGTAAGTATCAGTTTATACTTCATACAATACCAAAATGCTTCATCAAGTGCTTTCTTAGAGCACCTTTGGAGCACAACTCAATCAGCATCTCTTGTGCCTCCTTTACAAATCCCTCACTTGCTAAGCCTCGAATAAGCATAGTGTAGGTCGACTCATTGGGCATGCATCCACTGGACACCATATATGCCAAAAACTCAATAGCGCGGTCAGTTTCCCCTCTTTTGCAAAGCGAAGAAATAACCGCATTGTAGAGCACTGCATCGGACCTTATTGTGGCATCTTGGATGTTATCAAACATCTGAACTACCCTGTTAATTCTACCTTCTCTGGAGAGAGCAGAAGCTATCGACGAATAAATGATTGTGTTTGGGCTCATCCCTTTGTTTACCATCACGTTTAACAGCTCCAGTGCTTCGTCTGTCTTGCCAGCCTTGCCAAGCCCATCAATCACTGTGCTGTAGCTAATCAGGTCAGGACTGCATCCATTCAGTAGCATCTGCTTAAGGAGTTCAATGGCCTGCTCAACCAATCCCTTTTTACACAAGAAATTGATGAGCGTATTGAATGTGACAGGATTCGGAGCGCAGCCTTGCTGAATCATTTGAGACATGAGGTCCTCAGCATCCACCCATCGTTCCGTGCTGCACAAACCCTTGAGCACAATGGTATAGCTTACGGTATTCGGCTTGCATCCACAGGCGGCCATACTTTTCAACAGCATGACAGCTTGTCGATAAGCCCTTCTTTGCAGAAGCCGTTGATGACCGTAGTGTATGTGATGACATCCGCACGCACCCATGCTCCAGCATCTGCTCGAGCAGCTCGATCACTCTGTACACCAGCCCATTTTGGCAGAAGAAATCGACAAGAATGTTGAAGGTGACATCATCAAGCGGGCAATCCTTGTCAAACATCTCAGCCAGCAACGCCTCAGCTTCCTCCCACCGCTCGGCGCTGCACAAACCCTTGAGCACAGTATTGTAGCAAACCACATTGGGCTTGAGCCCGTAGGGAAGGCATCCTATCCAGGATCTCACGCGCGACCTCGAGATGGCCTTCCTTGCATATACCATCGAGGACAGTGGCATACATCCTGATATCCGGCGTGCAGCCATGGTCCGGCATCTGCTCGAGCACCCGGTGCACCCGCTTTCGAACAGGCCGTTCCGACACAAGTAGCCAATGAGGGTGTTGAAGGTGACGATGTTGGGTGGGCATCCCACCGTGACCATCTCCTCCATGAGTTCCTGGACACGTCCCCAGCGCTTGGCCATGCACAGGCCCTTGAGCACGGCGTTGTAGCTCACCACGTCGGGGTCACAGCCGAAGCACGGACGCAGGTCCCGCAGCAGCTGGAGCGCCTCGTCCACCGACCCCGGCCCGCCCTGGTCGCAGATGGCGTTGAGGACGAGGTTGCAGTTGCCGACGTCGAGCGGGGCCGCGCAGCCCCTGGCGTGGAGGTCGTGGAGCACCCTGACGGCGGTCCGGAACCCGCCGCCGCCCCTGCTACTGCTACCGCTGCTGCTGCAGGCGGCCTCGAGGATGACGTGGTACATGGGCGGGGTCGGCGCGCACCCGCGGCGGGACATGTCGTCGAGCACCTCGACGGCGTCCGCGATCCTGCCACGCGCGCAGAGCGCGCACCACGGGGAAAGTAGGTGTAGGCGTTGGGCGGGACGGGCACCGACGCGGCGAGGCGGCGCGCCGCGGCCAGCTGCCCCGCGCGGCAGTAGCCCGACACCATGGCGTTGTAGGCGACGACGCCCGCGCCGCCGCCCGCGGACGACAGCGCCCGCGCCGCCTCCGCGGTGCGACCCGCCGCGCAGAGGGAGCGGATGAGCGCGGAGAGGCGGGCGCCGCCGCCGGCGGCGGCGTTGGCGGTGGCGCCCTCGGTCCCGCCGGGCGGCGCATCGTCGGATGTCGGTGTGGCGGCGGGGAGACGGCGACGGCGGTGGCGGAGGCGGAGAGCGCGGCGAGCCTGGGCGGCGGCTTGGGCGACGCCGACGCGGGGGAGTTTGGAGAGCGGGAGCGGGACGGTGGGCGGCGGGAGCAACGAGGTGAGCATTGGCGATTGATTAGGCTGGCTCGCCAGCGACATGAGCGAGCGAGGATGGATGCGGTGGAGAGTGGAGCGGTAGCAAGGAGCCAAGAGAGAGTGGATTTTGCTTGTTTTGTCGTGGGGGCTTTTGTTTGGTTTTTGGCCTTGTGCGCATTATCGGCATTTCTGGTTATTTGAACAAAACATTCCCTGGCGAAGAGAGATATTTTTGGAAAGTATTCACGAGTCAATTCTAAGACAGCCCCTTTATACAGGGGGTAGCTCGCCATCACTCGTTGGTGCTTGCCAACGGTGACTCCACTCCACTATGTTTTGGCACGACAAACAGCTAATCTCCTCTTGTGTGGCTCGTGTCTTGGTTTTGTGTTATCACGAACGCTACACCAACCAACCAAGAACAGGGCCATCTCGTCAGGTGCTTGCTATTCTCTCTCTAGCATGTTCTCTATGGGACGATGACAACCTTCGACACGATCATATTGTCTACATCATGCTTAAGCAAACCGACCGTGGCGTGTTTCTCGCTAGAAATTAGGACCTATGCACCAATCGAAGTTCGAGTGTTTTTTTTCTGCGATCATGCACCATGGAAACAACAACCTAACCTACACTTCCTCTTCTCATCTTCTCTCTCCCATGTTGATCTCTAGTCGCCCTCCTAATAGATTTTGGGTTGGAATGGATTTAACAGTTTAGATTGCCCATTGGATGACTCTGGGTTGGGGAGCAATAATTCTCACCAGCATTTGGGCCGCATAGATTTGGGGCCACGGGATCAATGAATTGGGCTGTTTTGGTTAGAAATTACAACTTCCAAACATTCCCAACCTATGGGTGGGGAACGAGTACATCCTAGCCTGCCTAAACGCTCCTAGACGCTCAGACTCCACGTCTCACATGGCTGCAGCCGCCACTGAGCAATAATTTTCAGTTGATGTTAACTTGTACATAGCTCGTTCATTCAATAAGGAGTATATTTGTTCAAAAAAATTGAGATGGTTATGAATAGCCTCAATTCAAGATTGTTGAGTGTCCTTTGGGTTTGGGTTCAAATAGATAGCTCGTCGTCCATAGTAGGACTGTATTTCCGTAGCACCGTAGCAAGCTCAGCTCCCCAACCCCCCCCCCCACACACACACACACACACACACACATTTAGGTTCAAAATAGGATAGTGGACCGGGTTGGTGTGGTAGGAAGAATCCAGTTGGTGGGCTGGGAGGATTTTTAAGACTGTGATGATAACGAATGGTTGGAGGTGAGTTTAGGTCAGATTCCAATTCAGACTGTGAGATAACGAATGGTTTGGGGTGAGTTTATGTCAGATTCCAACTCACTAGCAGGGTTGATCTCTAGTGCCTATTTTCAGCATCTAGTGTGCCGCATGTAAACGATGCGAGGACCTAGAGTTTGCAACAATTTGTTGCATCCATGATTGGAAGGCATAAGACCCATTCTTGATTTATTCAAAACAACCACGGCATGCTAACAAAGTTCGATTATTCATATGGGTCCTTTGCCATGGCAACACTAAAACTAGGAGTTCCCTCCGCTACCACAACAGGAGGAAACGAGAATTCTCATAGATGATACGAAAAAGCAATTTGTCACAACCCGTTTTCCGGTCAACGCGAGAGGAAGAACGAAGAGCGTGACGTGGCATAGACGAACAGCAGCGGGCGGCATCGGCGTGCTGCGCGCACGCGGCCGCGGCGGCGGCGGCATGGCGGGCGTCTTGGCGGCGGCGCAGTAGGGCGGCGAGCGCGGGCGCCGAGGATGGCGGCGGCGCGCGAAGCTGGAGAGCAAGGTAAAAACCTAATTATTTTCTTCTTGATCGCCTCACGATAGTTGCCCCCATATTTATATGAGGGGTTTACATTGCTAACGGGCCGCCCCATTAGTCTTTTCCGACTATCTTTAATTTAATCTAATAATTATAATAATAAAGCTAAATAATAATTAAATATTCAGCCACTCCGCTTATCTCGGACGACTCGGCCGACCGAAGTCGACATCTCTCCCGCTGGAGATTCAGTCCTCGAAATGGAAGTCCGGATAGATTTTGTTAAATAATTCAGCATCTTCCCACATGAAGCATCTGCGAGCCGGTTTGTTCTTCCATTTGATGAGCACTTGAAGCTGACCTTGGCGGACTCTTGTTTTGAGCATTAATTCAGGTTCGGGGACCGTGTGCCATCGTGAATCCGAGGTAATTCGGAATATCCGTAGGTATCTCCCCACGGTGTGGTTTGAGCATGCTGACATGAAAGGCATTGTGTATACGGGTTCCAGGCGGTAGATTCAATGCATATGTTACTGGTGTAATGATCTTGCTGATGCTGAAGGGTCCAAAATATTTAGGAGAGAGCTTGCCTTTGTGTAAATCGATATTGTTGCCACCGAACGGGATAAAAGTTTGAGCCAAACATAATCACCCACTTTAAATTCTCTATCCAGTATGTTTAGCATCAAAATATTTGCGGTAATAATCCCGAGACAACCGCAAACGAAACCTTTGTCCGATTGAGAAAAATATCCCGCTGAGTTAGTAAATCATCCACGGCTGGTAATATTGTCTCACCCAGATGATAACCACGAATAGTAGGGGGATCACGCCCATACACAAGTTTGAACGGCGTTGTTTTGGTTGATGCATGATATGAAGTATTATAGCAATATTCAGCCCAAGGTAACCAACTTACCCAATCCTTTGGTTTGTCACCGGTCAAGCGGCCTAAGAGATACATCGTAATAATTTTATTGACGACCTCGGCCGGCCATCCGCTTGAGGATGATAAGCCGATGTTGGTGACGAGAATAATGTTGGATAGACGGAAAATTTCTTGCCGAAATTGACTCATGAAGATAACATCCCCTGTCACTAACCACTCGATCTTGGCAAGCCATGTAGTCTAACAATCTCGAGAAAAATTTCCGAGCTACCGAAGTTGCTGTATACGGATGAGAAAGGGGTATAAAGTGAGCATACTTGATAGACGATCGACCAATCGTTAAGATTACCGATTTAGATCCAACTTTCGGAAGAGCTTCAATGAAATCCATTGAGATATCCTCCCGGATCTGCTCCGAATTGGTAAAGGTTGAAGAAGTCCAGCTGGATGAAGGTGTTCAGTTTTGTTGCGTTGGCAAACCAAACAATCATTCACAAAATCTGTGACAATGCGTTTATCATGTTTGACAAAGAAGGTCTGACGGAATCGATGCAATGTTTTCTGTATACCCTCATGTGCTGAATCATGAATTGCATGGAGAATAGTCTGAAGATGTTTGGACGATGTGGAAAGCCATACCTTTTTGTTGAACAAGATCAATCCATTGCGAACTTCCCATGCAGAGTCCTTACCGTTGATTATAGAATCAATAAGGGCTATAGCTTCATCACTGAATGCAATTTCCTCCCGTAGCTGATCAAATAACCCCAATTAAATTTCTGAAATAGCCATGAGGGAAGATTCATCTATGTTCTGACGAGATAATGCGTCAGCCACCACATTTGATTTACCCGGCTTGTACTCCACAGTAAAATCATAGCCAAGTAATTTGCTAACCCATTGATGCTGTGGAACTGTGGATAAGCGTTGATCTAAAATGTACTTAAGACTGTAATGATCTGACCTTATAATAAATGGGCGGCCCCAAAGATATGGTCGCCAATGCTTGACTGTTGTTACCAATCCTATGAGTTCTCTTTCATAAGCAGCTAACTTTTTGTACTTATCGGGCATACGTTTGCTAAAGTAAGCAATTGGACCATTACCATGTAAAACAAAGCACCCATACCGCATACGGGCATCACATTTCACCACAAATGATTTATTAAAGTCCGAAGTTGGAGAACCTAAGTGGCGATGATAAAGTCCTCTTAAGGTGCTCAAAAGTTGTTGTTGCCAAGGGTGTCCAACGTAATGAGTCCTTCTTAAGAAGATCACAAAGGGGCGTGCAATTGTACCATAATCCATTATGAACTTTCAGTAGTAACCGGCGAGTCCCGAAAGCCTCGCACCACGAGAGAGTTGTGGGAGCGGCCCAAGCGGTGACGGCCTCAATTTTCTCTCGGGTCAATGGCCACTCCAAAGATCCGATATAATATGTCCCAAATAATCCAATTGTGATTGACCAAAGAGGCATTTATATTTCTTTAAAAAAAATATTATGAGATGCTAGTACCTTGAAAACCTCTTCCACATGGTGGAGATGCTCGCACCGTGGATTTGCTAAATATCGATATCATCAAAGAAAACGGCAGACAAACTTACGTAAAAACGGTCCCAATATATCATTCATCAAAGCTTGAAAAGTTGAAGGTGCATTGCATAATCCAAATGGCATGACCAAAAACTCAAAGTGCCCATGATGTGTCCCGAAAAGTCGCCTTTTTCGATGTCCGGAGGATGCATGCGTACACGGTGATAGCCCGAGCGAAAATCTAATTTGGTGAAGAATTTTGCACCTTCGAAGTTCATCCAATGAATTCAGCAATAACCGGTATTGAAAATTTGTCTTTCAAGGTATTACTATTGAGCTCCCGATAATCAACACAAAAACGCCAAGTCTGGATCATGTTTTTTGACAAGGACAAAGTGATGAGAATGGCGAGGTACTATACCGGATGATACCTTGATGAAGCATGTCGCACATTGTCGCTTCCAGTTTATTTTTCTCGTATCCGAGGGTAACGATAGGGGCGAACGACAGTCGGCCGAGTAGGATCCTTAAGATGAATTCTATGATCATAACGCCTTTGAGGAGGGAGCCCCGAAGGCTCTCTGAAAAGCTGTTGGAATTTGCATAACAGAGGATCCATTGGCACGTCAGGAGAAAGTATATGAATACCTGGTTGAGAATCTTTCTCTTTAGAGAGGCCGTGCCATGTGATCGGCTTTCCTTTCCGCCGAACTTCATAATAAGTTTATTAAAATTCCGGATAATATTTCCCAAAGAACTTAGCCAGTTCACACCCAAAACAACATCATAGCCTCCTAATTTGATGCTGAAGAAATCTGCTTTGAAGCTTTCAAGAGCAATAGAAAATTCAATATTATCATACCTTCCCACATTTGATATGTGTTGTCCATTGGCGGCAAAGAACTTTGAGCGGACGGTGTAAAGAAGAACTTTGGAGGCCCAGTTTCATAGCCAAATCAGAATCCGAGAAAATTGTGTGTTGAACCGTAATCCAAAAAAGCCAATAAATTGGTGCCATTTATATTAATAATTAATTGCATGGTAGGACAAGTGGATATGCCGGTTAAGCCATGAACCGATATTTGAATATCTCGAATATCCTCTTGTGCGTACATTTGAGTTACGTCGACGGAAGCCGTATAGAGACGTCTAGCAAGTGCTATGGCTGTCTCAATATCGACGGTTGATGTAGTTGGACGCCGATCCGAATCGAGAGGTGCTAACCCAAAGAATATAAAGCATAGCCCTTTGTTTGGGGAGATGTGTTGTACCTTGTTCGCCGTTGTTTGTGAACGTATTAGTGTACCGTCCAAATCTCCCCGTTTGGCGTGATGTTTTGTCGGATCACCAAGATGATTGTGCAGTGGAGTTCCAAAGCGTCTGTAATAGCCGCAGAAAAATTACTCGCCAAGTTGGTTGACCCACTTCATTTTCCCAACGAATAAACCAAGATAATGCGCTCTCTTGGAGATGGAATGAAGCGAAATGCATTTGATCCGAATCAATAATTCCTTGAGCTAGAAAAATTTATCGCACTTGTACAACCAGTGAGAAGGGTCACCCTTGCCATCATATTCCGAAAAAAAAATAATTTAATATTATTGTTTGGTATCGTCCGGGATTTTCTCGGCAAGAATTTAGGTGGAATTTCTCGGAGGAATTCCTTGAGAAATTGCGATATCAAATTCGAGCTGAAAATTGACCGTCCACCGGGCCGCAGGATTGAGGAATCGGGGGCGGGGCGGATGTAAGGCTCATCTGTGTCTTCGGCAGACCGAAGAGAGCGCTTGGAGGGCGGGATGTACTTAGTCGTTGATGGGGCTGAATTAGCCTCCATGGCTTTGGCCTCCACAAAATGCGATGTACTGCCGATGATCCCGTTGGACGCTCGGCCCGTGATGGTTTGGCCCGGTGCGCCATTGGATCGAGTGGTCTCCTGATACCAATCTGTCACAACCCGTTTTCCGGTCAACGCGAGAGGAAGAACGAAGAGCGTGGCGTGGCATAGACGAACGCAGCGGGCGGCGGGCGAGGGCGGCCGGGGCGGCGGCACGGCGCGCGGCGGCGCGCGGCGGCGGCGGCGCAAGCGGCGGCGGCGGCGGCGAGCGCTGGCGCGAGGATGGCGGCGGCGGCGCGGAAGCGAGAGCAAGGTAAAACCTAATTATTTTCTTCTTGATCGTTTCACGATAGTTGCCCCCATATTTATATGAGGGGTTTACAATTGCTAACAGGCCGGGCCCATTAGTTTTTTTCGACTATCTTTAATTTAATCTAATAATTATAATAATAAAGCTAAATAATAATTAAATATTCAGCCACTCTGCTTATCTCGGCGACTTACTGACCGAGTCCGACACAATTTCTATGTGCCACTCCTAACTATTTTCTGCCCTAACACTTATGAGGACTCGCCTACTTGTACATCACTCCTTCGTCCCTAGTATTGAGTTAGTGAACCATGATGCCTAGACATAGATCCTCTTGAAGATTGGTTCTTACACCTCAAAGATGTTGCGGTGGGAAGCGTCAAGGCTCTAGATGGTAGCATTTTTTTTTTGACAGGTTCACGCAGAGAGAGGAGGGGGATGACAAGCTAGGCTCACATCATGGAGTACTTATCTCACTATTCACACCCCTCAACCAAACTAAAGATAATTCCATCTCTTCAATAAAAATGGCGGGCGGTCTCATCCTCTAAAGCATGAACAAAACCATTTTACTCCTCCAGTCTCCAAATTAAAAGATAGCCAAAGGTTAGTAGTCAAAGGGCTGAACTCTACACATTATTGGCTCAAAAAAAACATGCCTTAGTAGTTAAAGGGCTATTGTTGGCTCAAGAAAACATGCCTCCTAGCGTTCAACATCAGGGGAAAACATCGACTTTAATCCTAAAACCAGTTATTGGAGGAGACATCACCGACAACACACACAAGAAAACACAGACCTTGTTTAGTTTCGCTCAAAGTTTTAAGTTTTTTACTCTCTCTTCATCACATTAGTCTTGGGACACATGCTGGACAGTAAATGTAGCTAAAAAACAATGTAGCTAAAAAAAACAACTAGTTACATAGTTTGATTATAAATCACGAGACGAATCTTTTTGAACCTATTAGTTTATGGTATAATATTTATAAATACAAACGAAAGTGCTACAGAAGTTCGAATTCTGACATTTTAAATTTTGGGTGTTCTAAACAAGGCCCCACTTTCAATATCTGCTACGATCTGTTTGTCATTAAGATATAACGCTTTTCTGTTTCGAAAAAAAAAACTTTTCTATTTTTTCCTCCCACCGTTTCTCTCTCTTTTTTCCCCGGAGTCCTGGCTCCGTGTGCCGCATCTCCACCGCCCGCTACTCCTCCAGTCCTCCGTCGCGACCACTCCCGCCGCTCCTCTTCCCATCCCACTCCTCCAGACGACGCGAGTAGGGGAGCCAGGAGCTGCGACAAGGAAACACGAGAAGCTGCGGCAAGACGGCCGGAGATCTTGATTGCGGGTGTCTTCTTCCCCGTCCCGTCCCTGGCGCCGGCAATTAGAGCTCGCGCCAAAAAAATCTCAGGTATTCGGGGAGGTGGTTTGCTCACCTTTGAGGGGATGGAGGATGGACTTTGAAGGCCTGAGAAAAAGAAAATCTCATTGGGGGCTAGAATGGGGATCTGCTGGAGCTGGCTGGAGCTCTCATATCCCTCAAAACGGTTTTCCTCATTGTGGGTGGAAATTGGGAGACCGATGGAGATGCTGTTATATATTGCTGCCCTACTTAGATAGTGATTATTTGGTCTTTCTTGAGTACGTATCACGTTGATTAATTTTGACAGACTCAACAAACACAAACAACATGATTTTATTAGACCTTATTCAATCAGGTTTGTTGGTGGCTTATCAATATGACGTTCTCGCATCCCAGTTGATAATATTAGGCTAGGCTAATCTTACTAAGGTTACGGTTTGGTTTCTCCATAGAGAACAGTGTTTTTGTTTTAATTTTGTGAATAAAGACCTGCCTCGTAGCAATATTTATCAAAGAAAACCATATAGCCAATATAAAGAAGAGACTGGAGAGTGGGAGTAAGGCACGTGTGCTTTGTATTTGTAGGTTATGATGTTTTTTTGCTCATCAGCGCATATTTGGGGCTTGGGATGGTGCTAATTGGATTATAATGACTTCTTGCATTAGAAGGAATATAAATGTTTTGCACCTACCTGAAATGTACTCCACATGTCATGGCTATTCATTTATGCAAGGCTAAGGAATAGGAGGATTTGTTTTCTTCCTAAGGAACCTAGTTTTTCAGGAGTGCTTACTTATCCATGTATCAAAACTAAATTCTCTTTATGTTACGAGTTGTCAGTAGTCTTTTTATCACATGCCAGCATGGTAAATCTGCTGATTTTGATCCATGAATATATTAGGATGGACGAAGTCACGCAAGCTGTTGAAAATCTGAAGAAAGAATGGAGCCAAACAGTTTCACAGCTTGAGAAGAACATTACTGCTATCGAATCATGTGGAAAAACAGGGAAAGGAACAGAGGAGGCAAACTCTCTTCCGAGGTTGAATGGTTCTGCACAGGATGCTCTGCAGTTGCTCAAGTCACTGCAGTTCCGGCTTGATCTTCTAGCACAGCAGCTTCCCACTTTTGATGAAGTGCAGTCCGGCCAAGCAACCTTGAAATCATGGGACGAACAATACAAGAAGTAAGGTAGTCTTGGAGTTTGTTTACTTTTATCATCCTTCTTAGCCTATTTTTTTAATATAAATTTTGAACGTTTTTGCAGGCTTCGTGTTAGCCTGAGGAATGCTAACTTAAAAGCAAAAGATAACATAAGACAAGCTGCTCAAGAGGAGGTATGTGATTTTGCCTGGACTTTGATGATATTGATCCAAATGATTAGCTATGTGAGCGATACATGCTTCTAGAGTGTCACCAATGCAATGTGAAAGATTAAGAATTCATTTTAAATTTTAAGGATCTATTCTTTATATGCAGTATCTCTTCTCAGAGGTTTTTATGTACTCATTTAAATTCACTAATTCAGAGCACCAATGAAACTATTGCTGCTTTAGATTTTTGCAACTCCTCGCAATATTATCAAGAAAATTACCTGTAGGAACTCTACCACCTTTTTAGAGCATTGCAGGTGCCATTATAAGTTGGCTATCAGTTTCTAATTGTCTTTTCTCTAGAGGGCACTTCTTCTGGGGGGTGGTGAAGAGTCTACCATCCGTAGGCGTAATCTCCAGTAAGTTGATTTCAATGAGGTATTTTTTTCCTTTAAGCCAATATATATGGGATATTTAAGGAGCTTTTATAATTTAGTCAGATACATTGGTATCCTGTCCATCTGGTTTCATCAAATCCAGGTTACTTGAAATTTGGAGAAGCAGATAATGGGCTGTCACTTGTAAACTATTTTTCTATATTATACACTAAGAATTGCAGAATAACAATTAAGAGCTGTTGTATTAATGCATTTGAGCATTTCAATGTTTCACTAATGAAAAGGCCATCCTTTTTGCATTCATGTTTAGACAAGTTGTATCACAATAACGAATGAACCACCCTTCTACATTTGTAATCCAAGCAACATCTTGTTTTGTCATATAATGTGATCATTAAATGATTCAGGACAAAGGCTGGCATGACATCTGCTGCTGAAAGTATCACTGAGAGCCTCCGGCGGTCTCGCCAGATGATGGTTCAGGTTTGCATGTCCACTTGTTCAATTGTTAGCTTGTATGCTAATGCCTAATGGCTTATTGCTTATAAACTTGAAGCTGATTGATATAAATTATAAATGTTTACAGGAAGTGGAAAGAAGTGCTAGTACCTTGGCAACATTCGGTATGCATCTTGATTAAGCCGTTAGTCTGTATATTATTTTATAATTTTTATCGTTCTAGAAAGAGTTTTGTCAGTTCCTAAAATATGTCTTGTACAATGTGATTGATCTTAATTGTAATGTACTCCCTCCTTTCCAACTTATTAAGACATTTTTTGCTTTTTTTAGATGCGTAGCTTTGCTGTGCACCTTTTTTTGTGACTTGCTATGCACTTAGATATGCACTATGTCTATGTCTAGATACATAGTAAAAAAAGCAATATCTAGAAAAGTCCAAAAATGTCTTATAATTTGGAATAGAGGGAGTACTAATGTTCTTGTGATGTCTCACAGTGGATCAAATAAAACTGCTTGGTTATCATTGTCATGTTATCATGTACTTGTTCTGTATTCATATTTAATTTGTTGAAATATTCTTTTTTATTTTATACTATACGATGTTGTTCTGTTATGGCTGAAACATATAGCACGCTCATGCACTTCTTGGTGTATGAATCAAAACATTTTCCTGTTTGCCTTCATTTTAAGGATCATCATAGTCAAATTGTACCATGCAAACTAATTTATTCAATTATGCAGACGAATCAACAAGTGTTCTCTGAAGGCTGAAGGTGAATATCAAGGACACCGCTCTTTGCTGATGCGCACCGAGGTTTGCTCTCCACAATGCAACGGCAAGATGTTCTTGATAGGTAGGTACTCTAGCTCTTTTGTACAGTTCTAAATTTGCTGCAGATCAGTGTATAACGTGGTCAGTGGCTGTATAGTCTACCTTCTTATTTTACACTCAAGCCATTTTACTAAAAAGACAACTTTATGGACACATTTTGCACCTTTAAAATTGAACCACATCCCTTGCTCCTTTCACAGAAATTGTCATCTGCTACATTGGCTATACTCAACTATCTTTTGTCAGGATCGTTTGAACCAGTACTTTTTTTCATATTAAACAACTGTATCCCAGGCTATCTTTTTAGGAAATACATGATTCATTACAGCTGATGAGGCAAAAGAATAACAAAGAAAAGTAACTTGCAGAAAACATGCTGGCATTTGATTTCCATATAATCACATTTGGAACTAAACCAAAACTTTTGTGAACTTACAAGTTTCTTAAAAGCCTTGATAAACACTGGATGTATCTGTAACGCCAAAGTACACACATCAGACAGTCATTGAGTGAACAGGTCTGGTGGTCTTCTTTTGCTTCCTCTATGAGCTCTGGGCCTTAGTCTAGATGATTCCTTGATAAACAATGCAATCCGCTTGTTAAAGTAAAGATAAAAAGGCTGGAATGCTTCAGTAGGGTCATGACTCATGAGTTGACTTATGGAAAGAAATGGAGCAAACTCCAATCCTCAGTCCTAGTACTTGTACTATGCATATCCGAGAAGTGTGTAATGAAGCTAGGATGTATCCTTGTTTGAAGGAACATTAGTGCTGTGACATTCGTGGCATGACTCTTTTTGTTTCTCATTCCCAGCGGTTGAGATCTCGCGCCAAAATGCTTAGAATGAAATAACTGTGCCTGGTGCTTTTCTGATGATATGCAATAAGCTTCATTTCTGCGTGCCTGGTGCTTTTCTGATATGCAATAAGCTTCATTTCTGCAAGACAGTTTTTATACCTGTATAATAAAAAAAAACCTGTGTTTCTGAGTGTCATAGCCAATTGCTAACAAGATCTGTTTCCCAGGATCATCTTGACTATCGGTTTTATCATCTTCTCCTTGGCGGTTCTGTACGTCGTCTCAAGACGTATTGGCCTGTTGACACTGCAAAGGAAACTGGCCGATGCCATCCGATCAGGTTCATTATCAGCTGAGGACATCGTAGCGAAAGCCCAACATGGACCTGCTGCCCCAGCAAATGTTCCTGCTCCTGCTCCTCCCACTTACGATGAACTATGAAAGAAATGCTTTTATTCTCTGTTCTATGTGTATCTAGGAGCAGCTGTTGAGGTAATAGTTTCACAAGTAAGCTATTATGACTTGTATCTATAGTCTGAAGTGATGATGCATCGACCTGAAATTTCCAACGAGTTTTGGTTGCAGTTGCTCTCAGCCTCCACCGGTGAAATATGCCCTACCGGCCAGGAGAAGTCTGGATGAAAGCTTAGTGCTGCTGTCTTGGATGTTTAGAACATACTTAGAACATCCCCTACACTACAAGTAGAAATCCCTGTCAATCACCTTGAATCCTCTTGGTCTTGGATTGAGGATGAGCCAAACAAGCCCTTGTGCGTGATCAGGTGGTTGTAACCGGTGCTTGTATCGTGTAGGATCCTGTGCATCACGATTTCAGAGTATAAATTGTTGATTCAGATGTATCCCAGCGGCCCTCTATTCAAGGTGCATGAGGTAGGCATGCAATTTTGGGTTCGTTTCATGCGAAATGGGCCTGGCTCAGGTTCTGATTACTCCTGCTACCTGTATCGCTGAGAAATGAACGGGATGGGAACGAAGTGGAGATGGGAAGTGGATAGGCGACCCGTGGCTGGGCCGTGCTGTGCAGGCCGTGCTGAGTGAATAACGCATGGCCAGTCGGCAGCATGAGGTGTGCGGAGGGAGTGTGCGTGCTGCTGGACTAATATATTATTATATTAACGGGTCCGCGTAAATAATCCTTTAACCCACTAATACATCTCTCAGCGCCACGTTGGAGGCTCCTTCCTAAAAGTATACTTCGCGATCGTCCGCGAGTTAATCTAACTCGCGGACGATCCGACCGACCGATTTGTCTTTTTTTATTCTCTTTCTTCTCCCTCCCGCGCTCTCTTTTCATTGCTTTTTTTTTTTGTTTTTTCCTACATGTGCTTTGATGTCAGCGTTGCGTAAAACTTAAAAAGCGAAATATTTTTTAAAACTGCTATAACTCTTGAATGGTGTATCCGTTTTTAATTCCGTCTGCACCTGCCGGTGTGTTCTACGTGATCGAAACGAATAAAACTAGATCCCACTTTCGACTATGTTTTGGAGATTTTATTTTTTGATTTTTTTTCTAATAGTAAATTATGTATATTAACTTTTCTTTCCCTTTTCTTTTCATTCTCTTTCTTACGCCTTAAGTTACGGTATTTTTCACGACTTTTTTTTTTTTTTTTGGAGACAAATCATTCAGGATAGTGGTATAGGGATAGTAATGGGTGGGGAGATAAAATAAAAGCAACTTTTATAATAGTATTAAGTCATATACGTTATAAGTTATACATATAACCAATATTGTATAACTTATAAAACAATAATAAGACCTAACTACGACGTGTACTTGTCCAACATATATGTATAACTTATAATGTAACTTATAGAACATAACAAAAAGACCAAACAACTTATGAAACAACAATAAAAAACCTAACTACGACATGCAATTGTCTAACATATATGTATAACTTATATTATATAACTTATAGAACATATGAGAAAAACCAAACTACAAGATGTACTTGTGTAACATATGCGTATAACTTATGGTGTATAATTTATAGAACAACAATAAGACCTAACTACGACATGTATTGTCTAACATATATGTATAACTTATATTATATAACTTATAGAACATAAATGAAAAGACCAAACTACAAGATGTACTGTGTAACATATACATATAACTTATAATGTATATAATTTATAGAACAACAATAAGACCTAACTACGACATGTACTTGTCTAACATATATGTATAACTTATATTATATAACTTATAGAACATAACAGAAAAGACCAAAACTACAATATGTACTTGTGTAACATATACGTATAACTTATAGTGTATAATTTATAGAACATAACAATAAGATCAAACTACAACATGTATTGTCTAACTTATACTTTTAACTTATAGTGTATAACTTATGAAACATAACAACAAGACAAAACTAGGTGATGCAAAGTGTCTAACATATATGTATAACTTATAGAACATAACAATAAGACCAACTAGATGTACTTTCTAACATATATGTATAACTTATAGAACATAAATGAAAGACCAATCTGCACGATGTATATTGTCTAACATATATGTATAACTTATAGTGTATAACTTATGGAACATAACAAAGACCAAACTATAATATGTACTTGTCTAACTTATACGTATAACGTATACAACATAACAATAAGATCAAACTAGAAGATGCACTTTGTCTAACTTATAGTGTATAACTTACGAAACATAACAATAAGACCAAACTAGAAGATGTACTTTGCCTAACATATACATATAACTTATATTGTATGACTTATAGAACATAAATGTAAAAAAAGCAAACTACAAGATGTATTGTCTAACATAAACTTATAACTTATAGTATATAACTTATAAAACATAACAATTGATATTAGAAAAAATCAAAAAAAAAAAATCTTAAAAGATAGTCAAGTGGGATCTAGTTTTGTTCGTTTCATCGCGAGAACACACCGGTGCAGACGGAATTAAAAACGGATACACCATTCAAGAGTTATAGTAGTTTTAAAAAATATTTTGCTTTTTAAGCTGGCATCAGCGCATGCAAAAAAGAAAATGATTACGCTACGCAATGTCGGATCGCCTCTCGCTTTTCCAAAAAAGATAAAAGCGGGAATACATACTTTCCTAGATAGGAAAGTTTGGTTGGTCGGATCGTCCGCGAGTTAACATAAATCGCGGACGTCCCGCGATTTAGCAACGCCGGGCTCCTTCCGTGTGATTGTTGGTGGGAGCAATGCTCTAGGGAGTATGAAAAATTTACCCTATATATATAAGAGTGGATTTTCTATCACGGAGGCTACCTGTCTCGCTTTGGGTGGTAGCTGCCCACACCACAAAGATTTGGACACATTTCAGGCGCTTGTGACTTGGCCGTTGGCCACCAACAAACGTTAACAGACGTCTTTCACATCACTACGTGCGGTCCCAGGGCGCCATGGGAGGGGTGAAGCTCGAGCTCAGTGAAATGCAGCTTAGCTTAGCCTCGGGGGGTGGAAGAAGCAAATATACAAATATATAGGGTGGACACGTTGTACTGGCTGATGCTAATCTGTGGTAGTTAGTATCGGCTGGAGACACCAGCCGGTACAAACATGTGTGGAAGAAACTAGTACTGGCTGGTGTTTCCGGCCGGTACTAAAATATCCGCTGGCCCACTAGCCGGTACTAAATCACGTAATGGGGTACTGCATATCATGCCCGGTACTAATTTCGCGCATTAGTACCAACCGTAATTGCGACGAGTACTAACGTGCAAGGACGAATGCCCCATTCTGTAGCAGTGATTGCATTTCCTCTGGATTTGATGGTACCATTAGCATGAAAGAATTTTGTGTTTCCATCACCATATTTCACTACCTTGATACTTAATAGAGCCTCTTTGCTTCCAATAAACTTTGTGCTGCTTCAGCAGTGCGAGATGACTGTCTGAATCAATGACTGCCTGAAGTTAGTTCAAACTGTTTTGCTGTTACCACTACGAATCGACTATGGATTGTATATGGGGTGCTACCCGACCGCAGCATGTGCGTTTCTATCCTCGCCTACAGGAAGGTCATCTGTGCTTCGTCTTTTCATATCATTGGCGCCCCTTTTAGGGGACTCATATCATTGGCGTCCTTTAGGAGGAACTCATATCATCGGCTCAAAGTTGACACTTGAACCGAGGTACCGGCGGAGGCCATTTCTCAATAGCGGGGATTCCAGTTCAATCCATGCTAAGCTAGGTGAGTCCGGATTTTTTTCATATAGATAGGTATGTTTGATCACTAGATGCATTCTCAGAAGGATGTCTATATCACATCTCTTGATGCCTGCCTGATAGCTTGAGCATCGAGAGCAAATTCTCTCGATCACTTTGCTAGCGCGGGTTACTTCTATGATACATACCTGACACTGGTGTAGCATGTGCTTCTCAGGATATACATATATACCCTCTTCATTACCATTTCAATATACCCGGCCGGAAGCTCGGTCGAGTTTCTGGATCGGTGGACTGGACGATGGTCGGCTACCTCGACAAGAATCAAGAATCCGATCCTGCTGCGCAAGATGGCGCAACTGCATCGGCACCAGCACCAGAAGGCCCGCTTTCTGCCTGGTGGCGGAGCGATGAGCGGATCCTAGCCCAGATAGAGGCCCTCCAGGTTGTTTACGTCGTCCTGATCGCCCTGCAGGTGGTCCTCTGCCGTTGGAGGCGGTGCTCCAGCAGCGTTCTCATCAAGTACCCTCTCCTACTGGCCTACACAGTCACCAATCCACTGGCCACTTACAATCTGGGTCTCATGGTCAGCTCCGCCTACAAGAGCAACATGTTCCTGCTGTGGTCCTTGTCGTTGGCCTATGGCCTGGGAGGCATCAACAACATGACAGCCTACAATGTGGATGATAACAGGAAGTACCTTGAGGCTCTTACCCAGCACGTCCTCATCGTGGCCAATTTAGCCTCCATGGCCGGCTTCATCCCTCAGTATAACACCTCCAAGACAACACTGGTGATGTACAGGGTCTTCTTGGTGTTTTCATACGTGTTGGCTAATGGCGAAAGGGTCACGGCGAGGATGATGGCAAGTAACTTCTTGGACAAGAGGAGCGCACGCCTACAACGATATATGACCACCGAGCACACCGAATCAGGCAGCTACGATCCAGTCACACTAAGAGGCTACGGCTACCCGGTGCTCTATGATGAGGAGATCACAGTCAGCGACATATGGCTTTCCAACCAGGGCCCCTTGGGTGGCGGCGGCGGTGCACGGCTCAAGGAGGTGTGCCTTGCATCTGCCTTGTTCATTCTGTTGAGGCGACGCTTCTTCGGGGGTTCCTGCCCTGAAGCCAAGCTTCAGAAGACACACGACCTCGTCTTCAATGGCTTGCTGCTCCATGTAGAGGAAAACTACCAAGCTGCCTACAGGATCATAGAAACAGAGCTTGCTTTCGCCCACGACCATTTCTTCACCAGCTCCGCCTCCTTGTTCGGTGTCACTGGAGTTCCTTACTTGAGTTACATCTTCTTGAGTGCTGGGAGAGTTATCGCCGTCTATCCTTTTGTAATACTAGTGACGGTTCAGTTTTTCTTCACCTATGACGCCGGAGTTTTATCCAGTTTGGGCGTGCCGGTGCCGGGGGGGAGAAACGTCATACTTTTTTTTTTTTTTGCGAGCCAGAAACGTCATACTTATGACCGGGGCAATTGCAGCGCTGAGTTTAGCAGTGGAGCTGCTGCAGATTTATATTTACCTGACATCCGACTGGGCTAAGGTACATCTCGCCTGTTCCACCATCTCTAGAAAAGTCGGTTTCTTTGGAATCCATCATCTTGGCAACAAATTTCCCCAGATATTTGGACATTGGCAGAATAAGATTGGCCAGCACTCATTACTTGCGGATTTGCACAGCAGATCAGTCATCTCTGACATGGTTGGGTCCCTTTATTGTAACTTCCAAAGGGCTCTAGGTTACTCTCCAGCTTTCTGTAGAGGACTATTCAGACCTGGCATTAAGGATGCGAATCGCATTCCGTTGAGCAACAATATGAAGCTGGCCATTGCTCGGACTCTCAAAGCCTGCGACGGCCACCTGTCAAATGGAGCATCGTCCCTGCAACGGAATGGTCTGGACCAACTTTTATGGGTATATGATCAAAGATGGAGTACCGCAGAAACTATGCTGGTCTGGCATATTGCAACAGAATATTGTGACATAGCTCTTCCTGAATCGGTCTTGGAATGTTTTCAGCTCTGCCGCTCGTCGTGGTATCTTTGTTCCGCAAATGCTGGTAGGTGGTTGTGTCTGGCAAGCTTCTTCACTGTCTCAAGTGCCAGATGATGCGCAAGATGGGCTACCACTTCTGCCTGCACCGGAAACAACTCCAGCGTGTGGACAAGTCCTTGAACTATCAAGCTCTACGCATCAAACCCTCCATGAAGAAGTATGAGTTAAGTTCAGGTGTCTCGGGTCGGTCAGTTTGTTAGGTGCTTCAGCTGTTTTCGTTGCATTCAATTATCTGGTCTGTGTGTTCCCTTATATTTATTTATACTCGTGTGCTCCTACGGACAAAAACAATATATAAACCATCTTATCTTCTTCCTATTATTAATTAATTATATTATATAAACTCCTGAAAATCTATCTTAGGTGAAACCACCTAAGGATCCTTAGTTGATACTCTAGAAAAATCCTATAAATTATTTCAAAAAAGTACAACATCTAATCATCAATCCGTAGGCTCTTACCATAGTTATTGGATCAATTATATTTTTAAAAGTATACCCACCTACGCTATTAAAAAATAACTTAAATAACTTCTTAGATATATATCTAAATTACACTAATTGTCGAGAACCGGCTAGATTGGCCCGAACCGATACCGATCGTCGGCCGTTGAAGCGGTGAAGGTGGCGTGAGGGGGCTGCAGTTTTCCGACGACGGCGGCGCCGGCCGACGGTGGCACGCGCGGCGGCGAGGGAGTGGAGGAGCCGTGGCCGGGAGGGGAGAGGCGCGGCGGCAGCGCCCGGTGGTGGTGGCGCGCAGCGTGCCTGGGGTGGGGGCAGCGGCGGCGGCGCTGACCATGCCCGGTGCGGCGCGGCGACAGGCGGGGGAAGAGGAGGGGGAGGGGGAAGAAGATAGGGGCGGTAGGGCTGAAGATAGATAGATAGATAGATAGATAGGTAGATAGATAGATAGGGACTATTTTTTTATTGCTTGCTTATCCCCAAAGAGATTACATGCCTCTGCCTATATAGCCCGGCTAGTGGGATTTGTAATCTAAACAATCTCTCTATAAGATTTCCTTATACGATTGGAATACCTCTTACAAGCAATATTTATTTATTTCCTAATAAGGGCCTTCCTTATAGATTGGAATATTCCCTTTTACACACCAAAAATCCTAAGATAATCCTAACTTGAGGGCGAGAAGCGAGTTGGATTCGGAGAGGGAGGGAGGTGGCGGCGGCGGGGGCGCCGGCTCCCCGCCCCGCGGCGGCGCCCCGGCCCCCGTGGGCGGCGGCCGGCGCGTTAGGGGCCCCCTTTAGCCCGTCCCGGGTTGGCCCAATTACGGTCATGACATTTCCCCACCGTTCGACGCAGGCGGCGCGGCCCACGCATCGCCCAACCCACCAGGTGGTAGCGAGCGGGCACGCCGATCGGGAAGTGACAACGCCTGGCCCGGCGTAGAAGACGAGGCCCCGACTTGTCGTTGTCGCCGCGTGCATCTTGGCGCCCTTGTCGGAGAAGGAGAAGTCGAGGTGCAAGTCGTCGTAGTAGATGCTGAACTTGTAGCTCGGCGGGGCTGCGCGAAGGGCGCCCGCCCATGCACGCGGCGCGTGACGGAGGCGGTGAGGGTGCCCGGCGGCTCGGCATCCGGCGTGTCGGGGGAGGAGGCGTGTAGGCGTGGGTCGCCGACACCGTGACCTTCGCGTGGAGCTACCTCGATGAGACATGTCGGCCGACGTCGGTGGCAAGGAGGTGAAGTCAAGAGGCAGCCGTAGAGGAGGTCGCTGGGCGTGCGACGGACGGCCCCATCCGCGCTCCTCTGTGTCCATGGTGCGCCGACGGTGACGTTGTCGATGCGGAAGAAGACGTCGCCGTTGTTGTCGAAGAGGAGGACGGTGGCGCCTTCGACCTCGACGTCGGGTTTCTTTGGAGTAGGAGGGCGCTCATTGGGAACGCTGATCTTCCCTTGGGCCGGTTGGGAAGGTGGAAGCCTTTGCTATGCCATGCGGTGGGTGCGTTCTCCTCGATGGAAGTCATGGAGAAGCTCGGCGGCGGGGATGTAGTAGTGGTGGAAGTACCTCACGATGCCATAGTGGAGGCTCCACTCGGCGCGGTTGCCTCGCAACTTCGATGGCGTTGGCGATGATCCCAAACTCCTTGTTGGTCGTCGTGGCTAAGTGCGGCTCGGCTATCATGTCGCTTTTGCCGTCGGCCCGTCGATGTCGCCCATGGCTGCAGCAAGACGCCGCCGGCCGGTATCTGCGTCAACGGGGGCCGCGGCAATGTCATTGCCGATGTCGCCGGGGTCGTCGTGGTGGCCGACTGGTCGTCGGCGTAATACTCTCCGCCCGGGGCGCGAGCTCGTCGTCGTTAGCGGCGGGCAAGGTCGATGGCCTCCTCCATCGGCGAGGCTCGAACCACTCGGCGTCGTGTCATGCGGGCCTCCGGCGAAGAGGGCGACACGGTGGCGCTATCCCTCAAGATCCATGCGTAGTGCATAGCTCTCGAGAGGCGGTGATGTAGTCGTCCGACTTGCCTCCCTAGGAAGGCGGTGCGTGCTCCCCGTAGTGTCGAAGATGGCCGAGGTGGAAGTCGCGTCGCGAGCAACGTGTGAACTTCGTCCCCACTCGGCGGGAACCTTCTCTCCGGATGGTCGAGAACGAGGATGCGCGATGCGTGTCGGATGGAAGGCGGCTACCGCACGTAGTAGTCGGGTCGATGTCCAACTGAGCGAACAAGAGCTCCATCTTCCGTATCCGGAGAGGTCGGGGTTGTCGGTGGCGTCGTACTCTGGACCTCGGGCGTGTCCGCGTAGAGAGGGGTGGGGTGCGCGGGGGGGCACCACGGTTGGGCGCCGCGGTGGCGCCCGAGGCGGGGCGCCCGCGGTGACGCCCGTCTCTGCCGGAGAGTCCTCGCGCGATCGCGGTGGTGTCGGTGGGGAGGAGAGGGCAGCCGGTGCTGCGGTGTCGCCGCGAAGATGACGTCGAGGGCGGCCGTGCGCGTCGCGTACAACGTCATCATCCTCCTCTAGGCGGAGGATGGCGAGGTCGAGCCGTCGGCGGCGGCCGTGGCGAGGAGGAAGGCCGGCGAGGCAAATGCGTGGGGAAGTCCTCGAGGCGATTGTTGACACCTATTATAGCATAATATTAATAGTCAACTAAACATGAAATAAGGGCATAAAATGAATATCAACATAGACTAGGGGTTTTACTAACATAATTCTACGAGCTTTGGTGATTTATATCTTTACGAGACTTAACGAGATAATTGCGGACAAGAACGGTGAGAAATCTAAGAGTTTACATCCCATACGATGACAAGACTTGACCGTGAAGTAACTCAACCCAAAATGTGGACTAAAACACTCTAGAAGATACTAGAAAACACCGAAGGAGACACGAATTGGCCACAAGACCACGACGGCCGCCAAGGCCAATCACGGCGCCGCCAAAGCTAAGTCCACCAATCAATCTCATATTTTTTTATGTCGGTTTGTAACCGACCTTGAGGTTGTATCTACACCGTTGCCAAGGTTGCTTTGATCCAAGGGATATCGTTCATCGCCAAGGCCTATATAAGAAGACCCCCTAACCCCAGGGTGAAAACCTAATTGATTCTATTCATTATCTCCCAGTTGTAGAGGTGTCCCAATGTAAGGATCACCTCTCTCTCAGGGATTAGTGAATTAGAAGTAGATTAGAAGTAGATTAGCCATGTAATTAGAAGTAGATTAGATCTAAATTAGATCTAATCAAGAGTAAAGGAGAGTGGAGTTATACTCCGGTTCTGGAGATGTCTACAAAGTTTGGTATGTCTTGTATCTTATCTTTGGAAGACTTATGATTTATATACTTATCTTCTCTATTTACTTATATACCTTTCATATATGGTTAAGTATAGTTGTTATATTATTGTATGGGATCTCCGCTCGTATTGAGGGCTCTAGTTATGCTAGTTAGCTAGAATAGTAATCGATAGTGTAGACTTGGTGTCTAGACTAGAGATTACACGAGATTGCACCCAACCACACGGATAGTTTGTGGTAGCCCTGTGGTGGCACCACGACGGCCGACGTATTCCACCACGTTCGGGTTGGTGTTTGTAGAACCCGTGAGTGAGCTTCCTAGCCCCCTTCTCATCTCTTTACGTGGCTAGTGTTCTGTGTCCCAAAGTGCATTAGTGTGATTGCTATCATAGAACCTAAGTAATAGAGAAGTACAAAGGAACCTTGATCTCTCCCTTTGACCTCTTGATTAGTTTAGTTATTCTTTTATTATCTTAAGGTATGCTATTATTTTATGCTTTGTTATTTACTTACCCTTTATCGATTACCCCCTCACTCTAGTCTAGTGGTTTGCTAAGTTAGTGGATACATGATTGTGACTTACTAGAATTCTTTAGCCAAAGCTTCCCTGTGGACACGATAGACTTACTAGAATTCTTTAGCCAAAGCTTCCTCTGTGGACACGATACTCTAGAATACTCATCCTAGGGAAAAGCTATATACAATGGTAGGTGTTCTCAGATGCTTGCGGAATCCTTCATATTCTTTTAGCACTTAATAAATACCAACAAATGATGCAGACGTACTCCATGCGACACGAGCATCTCGATCTCGTCGAAACGCTTGGCCGATCTTGGCGCGGTTGTCGTCGGCGGCGCCTTCCAGCGCGTGGTGAACTCCTTCATCTCGAAGCCATGAGTGGTGGGAATTGTCCCGTCTCCTGATACCGGTTGTCGAGAACCCGACTAGATTGGGCGGCACCGACACCCGTCGTCGAACGTTGAAGCGGTGAAGGTGGCGTAGGGGGTTCTGATTTCCGACGCGGCGGCGGCCGGTGGCGGCGGGCGCACGAGGAGTGGAGGAGCCGTGGCGGAGGGGGGAGAGGTGTGCGCGGCGCCGGCGGTGGGTGGCCTTGGCGGTATGGTCGGCGGCGCGCGGGAGGAAGAGGAGGGGGGCGGTCGGGTCAAGATAGATAGATAGGGACTATTTTTTTTTATTGCTTGCTTATCCCCAAAGAGATTACATGCCTCTGCTTATATACCCAAAACTAGTGAGACTTGTAATCTAAGCAATCTCTCTATAAGGTTTCCTTATACGATTGGAATACCTTTTACAAGCAATATTTATTTATTTCCTAATAAGGGCCTTCCTTATAGATTGGAATATTTCCTTTTACACACCAAAAGCATAAGATAATCCTAACTTGAGGGCGAAGCGAGTTGGATTCGGAGAGGGAGGAGGTGGCGGCAGCAAGGGTGTAATGAAACCTTCCAAATTATAGGACCCACATGTACTAATCATCGGTGACGACGACCTTTAATAGCCACATATGTGCACCCATAACCTGAAAAGTACTATTAACTATTCTAACCCCGGATCCGTTCACGAGGTCATTGCTGCGATATTACAACAGTTTTCATACATAATCGATTAAAAACAAATGGAAGGCTTATATTACAATACTTTTACAACCATTTATTTAAAACAAGTTTTACAATATATAAATAGGAGTAGCGAAAGTTTATTACATATTTTACACTAAAAAGACCCACCCACGGGTCTCACCACTCACTCATCTTCACTCTCCTCCCGATGGATCGTCATGCAACACGGTCCCGTGCGAGACATGACTACCTTGTCCTGCAACATGGGTTAACAAACCCCGAAAGCACGGAGTACTCAACAAGTCTTACCCGACTAAAGAAAATAGGAGAAAACTTCAGGAATGCTTTGGTCTAATAGGATTCAAGGTAAGACTTTTAGCAAGAATCAAGGACTCTTTTGCAGAAAAGCTTACTAGTAGTGAGTCCTTACTTTCAATATTTTAATCCCATTTAAGTTTCTCACCTACTCTAGGTGATCTTACACTAGAGCACACACTTCTTGGATATTCCATCACTTATTCCATCTCTTCATAGTTCCATAATTAATCTACGATGTAAGGGGGAAACCAAGTCTCCATATCCGAGAAACACGGCGATTTCGAAATCGATTAACCCAAATACCGGGAGTTCTTTCCACCACGACATATGTAGCACTTAAGCTTGCATATATCAACCCTTTCTTGGATACTCAAAACGGAACCGCGTCCTCGCCACCCGAGAGCATAGTACACCTCACACCCGGGAATCTAACCCACGTGCATCCGGGACTTTAACCCACGGTGTACACGCTACTCCCGCCATCTCCACTCCCGCGCGGTTGTGCGTTTCCGATTTGACACCCCGAGATCGGGCTTACCGGAGTATGTGGTCGCATTACTAGTTTCGACTGTCTGGGGCGACGCCTAGACAGACGTGCCATTGGTCAAAAGACCTCAGCGCGATTAAGTTCCAAAGTCTCGATCCACATTGTTTACAACGAAGCGGTCCTTAATCGACAAGCGGGAAATACTACACCGAAACTCCATTCTCGATGCAAATTACCCGACCGGTCTCAAATTCAACACCATATCCCAGTATGGTTTCATCATATAACATCCTTGTTCATCAAATGCCTATTCAGGGCTATGATTGAATACTTAGCACATTTTGACCTAAAAAGTCTAACTAATTAAGCATGGCTAAGCATTTCTAAGCATTTTACCAAAACGGGCTATCAAGGTAGATATCGAAATAACCATGGAATGGTAATGCATCAATTAGGTTATCACACAACTCCTATCACCTAATGCAATAAAATAAAGCAAAGGTGATATAAAACTTGTAAAACATAATGAACATTTAAATGAACCGGGGCTTGCCTTGGTTGACTAAATAACCCGACTCGACGATGGATCACAATAATCGAACTCGGATCAACAAGAAAACCCTCTTCTTGAAGCTTGATCAACGATCTCTCGATCACCTTCGCTCACTATACGAAAAGAATAACATATGCTTTACATGATGCGTGTATATAAACATGATGCTTGTAAAGTGCATGAAACGATAAACACTTGAGTACAACTTTCCTTCACGATAAAGTTGCAATCCAACAAAAACCAACTTGTTGAACTACTCTACGAGATATCATCACCATTGCCTAAGGAGTTCTCAAGGACCATTTGATAGTGGCATGGTTTAGGGTTCACAAAACAATCCAAAATTCACCCAAAACCCTAGGTTATAAGACATTAAACAAATTATTTAACACATGAAATAATAGAGCATAAAGTAATAAATATTTTAAATTTCTTTAAACAAGCTCAAAATTTTTTTGTACAGGTAGATCATGTCATAAAACAGTGTCAAAATAATTTTCATGATTTTTGGATAAATAGAATAATTATTAAAAATCAAGGAAGATGCATTTTTCAATTAAAATTTGTATTTTTAAATCATGCCCAAACTATTTAAAATTCAAGTTTCATAATTTTCCTAGATAGTAAATATGATGGGAAGGCTACACAAAAATTTTCATGATTTTAGAACCCATATTTGAATTTATATGAAATTTGGAAAATCGGACACTATTCAAATAAATAAAATTGAATAAAACATTTCATAAATGAAAAAGGGTTTCGGGTTGATTCTCGCCAAGTACTGTACATGGCCTGGTACTGTTCATGGCCCAATACTATTCATGGCCGAACGGTTTATATGAACGATAATGAGACTTGGCCCAAAGGAACGATGATGGGCGGCCGTTTGAAAACGTCTGGTGCTTTATTCGTTGTTACTTGGCCCGGCGAGACATGCTCGCCGGTGGCGACGCTGGGCGCCATCACCACTACGCCGGGCGCTGGCGCTGTTCCGGCGTTAGCGGTGGACCAAATGAAAACGGAAAGTAGGAGGGGCGACTAGGAGCTCACCGCGATGCTAGAACGCGAGTTGGTTTGGACGGGAGGCGGGCGAGCTAGATCGGCGGCGGCGGCGGTGGCTTCCGGACACGGCGTTCCGGCGAGCTGGGGTCACGGGCCCGAAAAAGGATGAGCCGATCACGACTACATCATCTAGATGGAGGGAAAACGAGGAAGTGCAAACAAAAGCTCACTAGAGCGAGTCCGACGGTGAGGTCGAGGGGGCGGCGCCCCGACCGGACTCCGAAAGACGGGCGACGCTGGGCAGTTCCGATGGCGAGGGCTGCGGAAGCGGGCTCAATCGGCTCAAGGATGTTGCGAGGTGCTGGCTAGATGGTTTGGCGAGAGAGGGCTCGACGGCGGCGAACGAACGACGGATGGCGGCGGTTCGGCGGCGCGATTTTCGAAAAAGAAGAAAACGGCGACCACGCCGTCCTATTTATAGGGAAGAAGGGGACGGAAGGTGGCTGGAGGGTCGCGAACATCTCCAGGTGGTCTGGTTCGAGAGAGAGTGATTGGACGGCCTTGAAGCATTGACGCGGTGGCGGCGGGTGAAAGGTCGGGTTCTTGTAGCACCCAAACCCTAACTCGGTTTTTGTCAAATTACTCTCAAAATTTGAACTGAACTCAAAAATCTCCAAGAAGAAAGTTTGCTTAAAATTTCAAGATCTACAAATTTCATAATTGGAACATTTTCAAATTCGGCCTGGAAATTGGACTTTTTGAAATGGGGTCAAAAAGTAGGAAATTTGAATTCAAAATTACTTTTAAAATTATGTAGAAACTTGAAAAACTTTGTACATATCTTTTGTTCATCATAACAAGATCTACAAACTAGCTTTTGGAACTTTTATCAAATTTTGCTTAGATTTTGAAATAAAGAAAAGGGGGTAAAAAGAGTTTTGTCGAATTCAAAATTACTTTAAAATTTTGAACTAAACTTTGAAAACTCAAAATACCAACTTGGCTCAACTTTGAAAACTCTACCATTTCACTTTTATGACCACCCTCAAATTCTTGATAAATCTTGAGATACAGAAAAGAGAGAAAACTAGGGTTTAGAAATTAGGGTTTTTCCGACAAGGGGGTAACTTCCGGAATCTGATTCTTTCCGCGTCTTTTCGACCGACAACGTAACCAAACATAAAATAAACTTATTTTAGTTCAATGCAACACATGGTGGACTAAACATGGATGCTTTGCAATGATCATGATGACATGTCACGTTTTAGTAATAGTAACACCGGGGGTGTTACACGAGGCCGCCGGCTCCCCCCCCTTGTGTATACGGCCCTCGTGGGGCGGGCGGCGGCCAGCGTCGGCCCTTTAGCCCGTCGGGCTGACCCAATCGGATCATGACACTAATCTTTTACCTTTACCTAATATTAAAGCAAATAAGGAATCGTTTCGTGAGTTCTCGCCTTTTAGTTTGGTATGTCGGCTTCCCTTCCTCATCACGATTAACAATTGTGCCAATAAATTAATTTGTGTATGCGTGTGCGGTGCGAAGTAGCGATCGATGCGGGTGAGCCGCGAATAGAAATTTTGCGGGCGAGCCTACGGGTGTGTTTAGTTGGTGAAATATTTTGGGTTGGGCTCTTTGTAGCACTTTTTCGTTTGTATTTGATAATTATTGCCTATCGTGGACTATCTAGGCTCAAAAAGATTCGCCTCGTATTTTTCAGCCGCGACCGTGCAATTTGTTTTTTTACCTAGATTTAATACCCATGCATACGATAAGAGATTCGATGTGACGGGTATCACTTTTCACAAACTACTCCCTCCGTCTCAAAATAATTGCACATCTAGCTTCTAGAAGTCAAACTCTTCTAATTTTGATCAAGTATATACTCTCTCCGTCTCAAAATAATTCATCATGTTAACTTTAAGACATCATGTTTGACCACTCGTCTTATTCAAATTATTTATACAATTTAGGAAATAAATAAATTTTTATTAAAATATCTCTAATAATAAAATAAGTCACATCAAATTGGATGATGTTTATATAAAAAATTTGAATAAGACGAAGCACAAACATAACATCTTAAAGTCAACATGATGAATTATTTTGCAAGTGCTATTTTTTCAACAACTATGTGTTGCAACACCTATTATCCATCGGCACATGATACATCAAGATTCGTGCAACACATTCATGCACCAATGAAGCAAGGAGAGAGAAATGAGTAGGGAACACATCCGGACACATGTCGGCGCAATGATAGGTTTGTTTGTTGTTAGGTGTTGCAACACATAGTTGTTGCAATGTGTTTCCGATTATTTTGAGAGGCGGAGGAGTAGAAAATAATATGTATACTTAGATTTCTAAATAAATTTATTACGAAAGTATGTTCGAATATCAATCTAATGATACTTATTACACATGGTAAACATGATTATTTTTTTTTCTATACATGTGGTCAAAGTTAGAAAGATTTGACTTATTCACAAGCGAAACGTGCAATTATTTTGAGACGGAGGGGGAGTAAACACATCCGTCCGCCTATCTTGACTCTCCGGACGGCCAGCACGCACCGGGGAGGGAGACCGCAGGAGGAGGAGGTGCGGCTTGCCAAAAGGTCCAGCGTCCCCAGTCTCCAGGCGCCAGCCGAAGGTGCCGCGAGCCGCCCGGCCGCCGGGCGAGTGGGGGGAGGCGCGCGTCGGTGTCCGCCCTGGCCGGCAGGCGAACAGCCACGAACCCAGTGAACAAAGGGTTAGTCTAGCACCCTAACTTTCCCTCCAAATTCCACTATGCAAAAAGAAGATTCCCCATCACATCAAAAATGCGGCCATGTCGAAGTCAGAAATATAGGTAAAAATGAACTAATTACACGTTTAGATGTACATTGCGAGGCGATTCTTTTGAGCTAGTTACGCCGGTGGTAGGATAATATTTACACACGAACAAGCGAAACGTCTTCACCCCGCTGCGATGTAACATCGCCCAAAATTTTGCACCAAATTTTGGGTGTTAAACACACCCAAAAGGAGCCGCAGCACAGCACCTGCTCTGCCTCGTCTGCTGCACCTACCTGGTCTGCTGTTGCCTAGTACGGCCGGTCTCCCTCGGTTTAATGCCGTGTTGGCTTGTCAAGACGTCCCGTCCACCGCCCTGCTGCTGCTGCTGAGCCGCTGACCACGGTCGGTCGGGCAGCAAAACCACACGAGCAAGCAAAGATTTCCACCCCGCTGCGAAAGCCGCGAAACCCGCCCGTTTGGCCTCGACATCCCATCCACCACCGTACCACGCCTCACGGGCTGGCCGGCCGGCCAGGCCAGGTCAAAACATGCATGCCAATGGGCATCCCCGGCCTGCCTCCCCTGCCGCGGCTATCTCTTGAATGCCTTGCTACAGCTCAACGCGGCGCTGACCTGACCTCTCGCAGCCCGACGCCATTTCATTCCCGAGGCCGGACCGGCCAAGCGGAGGGCAGCAAGCAAAAGATTTTCACCTCACCGCAGTGGCGTGGCGTGGCGTGGCGTGGCGTGGCCTGCTGTCTGACATGATCGTACCACGCCAACGCACACGCGAGCAAGGCCTGCTGCCTGCTGCCCGTAATTAATTAATATTTCTTTTTTCTAATGACTTCTAGTAGTCCTGATCTGCTCCCTTCGTCCAAAAATAACACATCTCTACGAATAACTAAATTTGCTAAAGTTTAGTTAAAATTATAATAATTGATTGATACTCCCTCTATATTAGAAAAAGAAGCCGTTTTGAAAAAAAGATTTGAATCAAACATTGAGAACATAAATCATGAATAACTTTTAAGTCGTTGAGTTTAGAAATGTAAAAATCATATCAATAGATAGATTTATCTTGAAAAATACTTTCATAAAAGTATACATATATAATTTTTAATAAATATTTTTATAGAAAAGAGAAGTCAAAGTTATGCTTTGGAGACCGTGTCGCTGTCCTAAACATTTTTCTTTTCAAGTATGGAGGGTGTATTAATCTCAGCAAAGACTTATTATAAAACATGTTCCATCATTAATCAAATGATACTTAGTTTGTACTCCCTCCGCCCTTTTTGAAAGCGTCGCCGAGAAGCGTGTTTCTAAAGGCACGCTTTTCAAACAACACTTTTCCAAGGGAACCAGAGAGTATACCATATCGTTAGTACTTTTTTCTTAATTTTTTTTCCTACAGGCAGAATCCTGCAATGCAAGACTAGTGGTCATCAACTGTGTGTATGCTATCTTTAAAGTTATTTAGAGCATCTCCACAGGTCTCCAATTCCCATGTCCAATGATAACACGGCCTTATTTAGTTCAGTTCTAAGTTTTTTCACTCTCTCTCCATCCCACATCAATCTAGGGAGCATGGGCGATAAATGTAAAAAGTCCTGTAAATTACAAAGCGAATCTTTTAAGCCCAATTAGTCCATGATTAGATAATATTTACAAAATAAAACGAAAGTGCTACAAGAGTTAAATTCTAACATTTTGAATTTTGCGTGTAACTAAACAACACCATTGGTAGAATTAGGATAGAGAAAGAAAACAATTATTACTGAAGACACTACCACTTTGTGAATAATAGTTTTTTATAAATAATTTCTTTTGCTTAAAAAAAGCGTGTTAGTTTCTTCCATTAGGATTGCTCTAATCTGTCGTTGTGGCCTTGTTGTGTGGCCTGTGGACAAAAGAAAAAGAAAAAAGGAAACCGCGTTGGGAAAGAAAAGAAGAAAACAAAACATATAGCAGTTGGATAGGAGTTTTGCAAGTTGCTAGCGGTTTTTATTAAAAAGAGAAAAAAAAGCTTTACTGGCGGTTTTTATAATAAAAGTTACTAACGGTTAAAGATCCTTTTCTTTTTCTGTTTCTTGTGATCAACATATATATATAGTGAACATATTTCTTTTTTTTCCGTCATCTCCTATCGCCTCCGATCGCCTTCTACCTTTCAAGCAGTCAGATCCGTTCTAGAGTAGTTAAAATTCTCCATGCATTATAAAATACACTATAAACAAATGATTTTTTAATTCTTTTTAATTATTATAAATTTAGAATAGATCCACGCCAGCATTCATTTTATAATAATTCATTTATTATCCACATTACTTGTACTCTCTCAATTGTAATTAAAACTTTGGCTTTTACGAATCATTGATTTTGTTATGCATCTAGTTATACACTATGTCATGAATCGTAGTAAAAAAATGGGATCACAGAAAAACTAAAATAACTAAATTTAAAATGAAGGGAGGTTTTAAATCTAACCGATGCTTATATAGGTGGGAGGGTTTAAGTGAAAAAACCCACATGTCTCTATGGGCCGGGATTCAAATCTTATGGCGTTAATTTTAGTTTCCATAATTTGCATACGGGCTGGTTTCCATGACATGGAGTGCGGCGTAGACCAAAAACAAAATATTCTCAACTTTATACTTGTATATACAAGACGCACAAGATTACATGTAAAATAAAACATAAAAATAACTACATTCAACAAAAAAAAAAGAACCAGCATACTCGGCGAGGTCAAGGTCAAAAGTATAGTTAGTTAGGTAAATTTTAATTATTATGACAATCCGGGGGCCAATTTTACCTAGCAAATTTAAAGATTGGACAGAATGAAATACTATTTAATTTTAAAGCTAAAATTTGTTGGGTCAAATCCATTATTACCATCCCTAATGGTAATACAATGTCTCTATCCTAGAAAGCTTTTAATGCAAGCAGTTTCTACCACGTCTCCGCTCCGCTGTATTGCCGCCGCCTATATCCTACATTGCTGCTCCACGTTTTTCCTCTCTTTCGGCTCGATCTCATTTTGGCGCTCTCTCTCACGCGCCCCTTCCGCCGCTGTCGTGTTGGGACTCATTGGAGGCCGAGGCCTCCTCCTCGGGACTCCGCCGCGCGATCGTCCTGTTCCTTCGTCTTGCACGCGGTTGGTTGCCTTCTCCTCTCTTATCTCGCCGGTGCAATCGCTGGCGGTTACGGGGCAGGTGCTTAGGGTTTAAGTATTACAGTAAGTAAACACCCCAGTGCGGATTACCTTGCCTCCAAGGTTGGGATCTTGGATTTGCATCCCTGCTCCGTCCGCTCCAGTTCTTGAAACTTCTTTTCTTTTCTTTGTTCTTTGCTGCATCTTCTTTTCTTTTAAAGATTTTAGAATGATATACTGTAGTACTTATAATTATATGATCAAGATTCGAATCTTTTGCGTTAGCTCTACCTTACCCTTTATTTATGCGCTGTTGAATCCGGGTTTTCCCCTTTACTCCCCGTAAAATGGCGGTTGTTGCGTTCTACTACTGCAATTGAATTTCTTCTGTATTAATGTGCATTTATTTGCACCATCAGTATACTACTTTGTGGTTTTGATCCTCATGTTTGGCTCTTTGACTGGAGTCCTTCGTCTAGGTTGTGATTGGTGTCACGTGAACAGCGTCATCGCCGGCCTATATATCTGATCATCGATGTGATGTTCTATGGATTTCAGATTAATCTGCTGTGACGCCGACGACGACCTGACGCCAGGGCCAACTCCACAAATCCACACCGGCTGCGGGGACGACAAAATATTACTCTTCTCTCTCCACTGTTCCATGCGGACTGCTCCTAGTTCTGCTTCAGCCGGTTCTTGAGTTGAGTCTACTTGCATCTATGGCCCGTCTCCCTCCACTTTCCAGTCTCCAGTGCCTTCACTCATAAAAATTGGGCAGTGTTTGGGATCAATCGCCAAGTTCATGTTTGTTTTGCTTCAAGAGTGAAAGATGGGCGTATATGCGTGGTTGCCGGGATGCATTGCTGTTTTACTGGTCGGTGGTATGAGTCCAAGTCAAGTGTGATCCCTTAGTTTGCCTGCTCAACTAACCATTTTGAGTGAGCCCTCTTGTCTCTACCTGGGAGCAAATGCATGAGCTGACGACGCTTGGCACTACTGATGCACGTATCTCCTGCTGTCATATGTGTGAGGAGGTGGAAGGAAGGGAAATATGAGGGAAGTTTGCGCTCAGTTTGGTAGTGTCATATTTTTCACCACAGTTCTACATTTAGGGGAGGCGCTTTGGTTTTTGTTCTGCAGGTATTAGTGTGCGAGTATATATGTGGATGCCCATTTTTCCAAAGGAAATGTGAAAGTAGTATACTGCGATCTGTATGCTTTTTTTTTAACACAAGGTCTATATGTATCAAATATTTACTAAGGGAAATACATGATATTAATAGAGTTCTAACTCCGAATTAGAATTTTAACTCCAAAAATCATGCTGTCTCTGCTTTTATTTATTTATCACAAGTAAATGATGGTAGTATTCAATATTTCAATCAAGCATTTATTACTTGTATACATACATAATATATATAGGTGTGTCTATAAAATACCCCTGGGTCTCTATTGTATATACTTTAGTTAATGTAACAAATTCACACCAAAATGATCTCTAAGCAATGTGAGGGAGGCTATAAGTAACATGCTACCAAATAAATAAATTTTTACATCAAAACTCATGTTCGTTCATGAGAAACAGCTATATATTATATGTGGGGCTGCTGTGGAGTTTTTCAAGAAAAAATCTTTCAACAAGGGATTATTGTGATTTATCCTCATTTACTACATATAATTGAACTAAAATTTTACGTGTTTGATACTCCTTTGATATACTTTCTTACAGTTTTAAAAATTTTCTTTGATTTGGTCCTTTTGAAAGAGGCCAAGCATGAAAGGGGTAAAAGAAAGCATGTCAGTTGGCACGGCTTGCAGTGAATCATGGACTTTTTGTATCTACCATCATATGGGTTAGATGTCTTTTAATTACTTTGATATTTTTCTGATTACAGGACATGCATGTATTATTTATTGCCAGTATATGTCTTTTCTTCGGAAATATAGAGATTTACTTGTAAATACATGTCAACCTTTTTTATTTGTTTTACTTACATCGAGCTTTCCAGCTAAATTATAAGGTATGGTTTCTGTTTTTGCCATTTTTGCTTTCCTTCAAAATATAAGGTTTCCATGCGTTTGGACTGTCCTCTCATTTTTCCTTCACCAATCTATCTGTTCTGTTTTAGACATTTTGAGGTAACACTACACAACTATTGTCTCCCTTCTTTCCAAGACATTAGCATCACATGTACTATCGATTCCTCTACCATTTTCTTGCTTATCATCTTGAGATCTTATCCTTTGTGGCTAAAGGAGTAGCATGCCCTATGCCCCTATAAAAGGGACTCTCAGCTAGACGAACAGATTTTTACAGTTCAGTTTTAAATGTAGATTCTACTACCATTCAATTCTACTTATTATTATTTTCCTCTACCATAATGATAGGGCCGGATGCTGCCATTTACTGATATTTGAAGGAGGATGAGTTAAGGAGTATCAACAAAAGTGATACTTCTGTAGAAACTTCGGTAATTCATCTGCCAAATTGCTTAATAAGGACTCATGTTGCAAGGCTTATCCAATGATTATCTATGGGTACTGTTGCTGGAAGCTTAAGTGAGAAGAATAAGGATGGAAATCCAACTTCCCAATCACATCTTTGATGATTGAGCTTTCATGACAGTGTCCTCTTTGGTTCAAAGATACCAGCTGGATAACGAAATGGGTTCAAAAAAAGGATATTGCTGCTCAGTACATACATGAGAATTTTGGGATAAGTATCGCAAAGTTATTCGCTACTCCGAAGTATGAGTGGAAAAGACTTAATCCCTTTTCAAGTGGGATTGCCAAATAAAAGGAGCAACCTGATCATTGTAACCCTGAACTTGCCAAAGGATAAGCCTGGCAGGTTATTTATTAACATCAACACATTTAATACATGAATTAAATTTGGAATTCCATGCTATTGATATTGCTGTTAGTTTTATAGATTCAAATTTATCTCCTATTGTAGAATTATATGGTATTGTCCTGTGAAAACAGGGTAGAAGATTCTATAGCTGTGGACCTAGAGGTGGTTATGATTTGCACAGAACTGGGGAAATTGTGAGCAAGAGGTAGTTGTGTGCATATATTTCCAAGCTTGAATGCCCATTATTACTTGTACCAATGAATGCCTTTATTACTTCAAAAAAATTGGGCCATTTTAGTAGTGTTAAACTTTACTTTGCATGCAGGTTGGGGCCATCTGGTCATGGACATTCCTCTGAGATTGTGCGGCTCTGAAGATGGAGCAGGTGGTTGCCATCCTATCATGCTAATTCTTATGAGTGGACGCCATGGTAAATCATCAGAAATGGGCCAGGCACAGAATTTCACTGAACCTGGTCCCATCAGATCTTTACCGGTAATCTCTTGTTCTGACTAAAAATATTTGCCGTTATGCATTTCAACAGCTTTTCATACTATTTCAGTCTTGGACATTTTGAATAGTTTCTTTGTTAATCTGAAAAGAAAGAAGCCTTCCTTCGATATATGATGTTCCTCATTGCTTAGGAAGGGGTATTCACTGCCTAACCGAGTGGGTGGCAGTCAGAACAGACAGTATCATGATGATAGATATCCACCAACTCAATTCCGATGGACATTTTTTTCTACAGAGATAGATGCTGCAAGACATCAGTCTTACTTGAAAATTTTCAATCTTCCAAAGTAAGCATATTCCTAGTCAACCCTCACGCCGTCGAAATCATGTCAAAGGGATGAAGTAGC